>CAIGQQ010028580.1:50465-74465 GCA_903798035.1 Danio albolineatus | reverse complement strand
ATATATATATATATATATATATGTGTGTGTGTGTGTGTGTGTGTGTGTGTGTGTGTGTGTGTATTATTCATATATAATATGTATAGAAAATATAAATTAATCAGTTTCATATTTATTAAAATTAAGCTGCATGAAATTTTTACATCAATACACAGGAATTTATATTTTAACTTTTAAACAAATGTGTTACTGAAAGAAAGAATGATTTTTATAATTACATAGTTTGCAAGTTTAGGTGCAGGTCCCCTTACTATCCAAAGGCTTTTGAATCCACTCTCCTGAAAGTACTTTTTTGATAGTGAATCAGCTTGAAGTTCAGCGAGCTCATCTTCACAGCCAAAGTATTACACATCTTCAAGTTTGGATGTGAAGGGATCCATAACCCACAGCTCCTTGGATAATTTGTCAACATCCGAGAAGCGGGACTTTAATTCCGCCTGTAGTGACGTCATGTGATGACAAAACTCCGTGCGCATCGATTCACTCTGAGCCCTGCAGTCTCTTGTTGGTCTCATTATAAAGAGTGAATATGTCAGCAAGGTATGCCGTTTTGATCCAGAACACATCTGTCAGCTGCTCCGACTGTGTGTAGTTTTGACTTTGCAGAAATTCCAAAATTTTATCTCGCAGTTCTAGAAAGCGCACGAGCGTTTTGCCGCGCGATAGCCAGCGCACCTCAGTGTGTAGCAGGAGAGTTTTGTGCGCAAATAATCTCTGGCTGGTAGGACGAGCTTTAATGAAATTTATGACTTTTACAACTGTTGACAGTGTGTCACTGGACAGTTTTTTACTGGCGAGTGCTTGGCGATGGATCATACAGTGGAAGATTACACAGATGTGGAATACCTTGGCTGTGAAGACGTCTCTCTGCCATGTTTTGTTTTGATTTTGCCTTTACGTTGACAAGCACATTGCGTGAGCGAGCCAAAATTAAATAATTATTTAGATATAAGATTTTTTTTACTATTACATTAGAATTTTAAGCACGTTTTTATTTTTTAGTACTTAAATATATATGTATTAGTGGAGCATTTTATGCATTTTTTACCTCAACTCTATATTCACTCCTGCGCCCCCCTTGTGAACTCTGGCGCCCCCCTAAGGGGGGCGCGGACCCCAGGTTGGGAACCACTGCTCTATCGCAGTGGTTCTCAAACTGTGGTACACAAGCTTCTTTCTAATGGTACGTGGAGGAATTGCTGAATAATTAAAGTAAAAAAATGAACACACTTTTAACCCTTTGACACGTAATGTGATCAGTAAATTGATTTAAATAGGCTAAACCTTTTATTTAAGTGGCTGACAATAATAAATATTGTTCATTAGAAGAATTAATCAGCCTCATTCTTGAACTGTACAAAGCTGTATCTGCTTATTAGGCCTACTATGATACTGTACGTCAATACCGGATATTATGGTGGTACTTGGAGAGAAAAAAAATTCTGTGGTGGTACTTGGAGAAAAAAGCTTGAGAACCACTGCTCTATCGGTTCTCTTTCAAGCATACGTTTCGGTCTCTCACTATGGGTTACGCCCCTTCCGCGTATTCCTCAAAAGGCCAATTTCATTACGCCAGCCCCGATTGGCTGGCAGACGTGACGTTTGCGTCTGGGAGTGGCTCCCCCTACCAGTAAAAGACGGAGGACGCAACGTCATGACGACATTCAAAAACCTCTTCTCGCTTCACACCAGAAGTCTGCTCAATTCCAAGAAGCCATCAACTAGTCGCCACGCTAGTTGCTGGATAATTATTTGGTACTGTATTATTCGACGATTTTCGGTCATCACGCCACTCTCGTCTAATCCTGTAATTGGCACTCCAGCTATTAGAGGATTAGCAGTACCCCATGGCTGCAGCAATGCAGAATACGCTGGCTCACGAGGGAGATCCGCCGCGGCTTTGCTCGTGTGAGAACAAAATTTCGTCTAAAGACACACACCAGGTCTGCTCTGCTTGTCTTGGGCTGAAATGGCAATTGACAATCCCGGTTCCTGCGAGCACTGCACACGGTTCACTTCGACGCAGACTAGCACGCCAAGCTAGTTTGTCGGGCTTAGATCCCCTCATGTCTGCCAGTCCAGCTCCAGCTGCCACCCCTCAGGTATCCATACCCATAGAAATGCCCACCATGGCAGCTATGTCATGGGGTGAACAACTGGATGCATGCGCCCCTTTGCCTAACGTGCTCAGCACGGATGAGGAAGAGGAGGATGTGTTCAACATAGAGGACGATGGGCAATCGGACTTCCTTCTCTCTGAAGAGGAAGACTTCGAAGACTTCCCGGTCTTACCCCCTGCACAAGCGGCTCAACCCCTCGTCACAGTGGGATCCACGGAAGGAGTGGGCGGGGCACCACCCTCACCGCTTCAAAGTGTCGATCTGCAAGACGTGTGCAAACGTGCGGCAGAGAAGCTAAACATTTCGTGGCCGACTGTTGTAGCAGAGACTGTAAAGTCTCGCTACGAGGGTAAGAGACTGCCGAGCGCTAAACGGGCGGCAAGGCAAGTACTTCCAGTATTTCCCGAACTTCTGGAGGAAGTCGCGTTTACCTGGAAGGAAAAACCGTTCACCAACAAAACGCCTGTGCAGGGAGGGTCTGCTCTCGATGTGGAAGGCATGGAAAAGCAGGGCTTTTTCCGCATTCCTCCTATGGAGCCACTTGTCGCCACACACTTACATCCTAAGCGCACGGCGACTGCAAACCCCACCCTGCCATCAAAAGCGGACCGTTTCCAATCAAGCTTGACGGAACGAGCTTACAGAGCCGTCGCTCTTTCAGGCAGAGCGTTAAACGCGACCTCTTTGCTTACCGCATACAAAGCAGAGCTGCAAGACGAGGTGTCTGCCACTCCAGGCCAGGCACAGTGGGACGAGATCTGTGTTATCACAGATCTCTCTCTTCGTCTTCAGAGGTGCGCGGTCCAGGTTGCCGGCAAAGCTATGGCAAAAATGGTGATTCAGGAGAGGGGACGCTGGCTTAATTTGGCTAACCTCTCTGACTCCGAAAAGGAAACCATCCTGGATGCTCCGGTTGTCCCAGAGGGCATTTTTGGCGCGGCTCTGGCATAGATGCAGAGAGATGCGAGGAAAAAAAGAGGGATGATGAAACACTACACCTCTGCCTGCCCAGGTTGACGCAGACTGTGGCTCCTCCACCCCCTCGACCAAACTATGCGCTAGCTGCGGCACGACCACCTGCCAGCTATTGCATTCCTCGTCGGCAGAGACCGATCATGACCAAAGCGGGGCTCAGGAGCAGAAACTTGCTTGGCCAAGGAAGACATACCCACCCGCTGCAGCTCAGACGGCCCCCCACCACCTCAGCCCACTCAGATGGTGGTGAGGAGAAAGAAAAAGACTGTTTAAGTCTGTCTTTCAGAGGGAACGGAGCCCACAGCCCCCCTACACCCCCCCACCAAATTTCACTAAAATTATCTGAAAATGCTAGCGGTCTTTCTAACCCTGAAGTATTTTCTTCCCTTTCTAAAAACACACCATGTTCTGGTGAGGATGGACAACACCACTGTTGTGGCTTACATAAATCGACAAGGGGGTCTCAGATCACTCCGCTTGCACATGTTGGCACGCAAACTGATTTTGTGGAGAAATGCCAATCTTTCTTCCCTGAGAGCGATGCATATACAGGGAGTCATGAATCTGGGAGCGGATCTACTCTCCAGAGGAAATCTCCTCTATGGGGAATGGAAATAAAACACGGAAGTGGTAGATCAAATTTGGGGCTTGTACGGCAGAGCAAAGGTGGACCTGTTTGCGTCTCAGGACAATGCCCAGTGTCCACTGTTTTTCTCCCTGAAAGATCAGAGTGCACCTCTGGGAATAGACGCACTAGCGCACAAATGACCCCGTGTTCTCCTCTACGCGTTCCCTCCGATTGCGTTAATATCCCCAACCATTTGCAGGGTGAGGGAGGAGAAACTAGAGATGATATCGATAGCTCCGAGATGGCCAGGGAAATACTGGCTGGCGGAGATCATACATATGCTATACAGGGAGCCATGGGCCCTTCACCTCCACAGGGACCTGCTGTCACAGGCATGAGGGGAGATTTTTCATTCTCACCCAGAGCGCCTGGCACTGTGGGCTTGGCCAGTGAATGGTTAAATTTGAATTCAACTGGCTTATCTGACAGTGTTATCAGAACAAAACAAAATGCGAGAGCTGTGTCCACTAGGTCTCTTCACGAGTGTAAATGGGGAGTGTTTGCACGCTGGTGCGCAGTCAAACATGAAATCCCTTTTCAGTGTTCTATAGCCGCTATCTTATCATTTCTGCAAGATCTGATAGATCAGAGAAAGGCCTTTTCTACTATTAAGGTATTCCTGGCTGCTATATCGGCCTGTCACATAGGTTTTGATAACAAGACTGTGGGACAGCATTCGTTAGTATGCCGCTTTATGAAGGGCGCGCGCTGTGCTTTACCAGTTTCTAAACCTATCACTCCTTCATGGGATCTGGTATTAGTGCTTGATGCTCTTTCTACGTCGCCATTTGAACTACTTGACAAAGCTGATTTTAAGATATTGTTGTTTAAGACAACACTTCTGTTAGCTTTGGCCTCGGCAAAACGCGTGAGTGAGATACACGCATTTTCCGTGCAATCAGCGTGTATGCAATTCATGTCTAGAAATACTGGAGTAATTCTGAAACCAAATCTCGCATTTATGCCCAAAATAGTAAACACTATTACTCAGCTAGAGCTAAGGGCATTCTATCCACGCCTTTTGCTTCAGCAGAACAGCAAAAGTGAAATACGCTATGTCCTGTGCGTGCGCTACGCATTTACGCGAACAGAACCAAAGGGTTCAGAGAGAGTGATCAGCTGTTTGTGTCATGGGCGAAACCACGTACGGGAAAGCCGATTACAAAACAGCGGTTGTCTCACTGGATAGTCGTGGCGATTTCTTTGGCGTACACCAGTAAGGGAACAACGCCTCCTTCTGGTTTATGTGCTCACTCAACAAGGGGGATGTCGACTTCGTGGGCCCTTTTCAAAGGGGTAACGATGCAAGTCATATGTGATGCGGCGAGCTGGTCTTCGCAGCACACTTTTACAAAGTTCTATAATTTAGATGTTACAGCTAAAACTGTTGCACATGCAGTTTTGAGTGTAGGATCCTAAACGTTAATTTAGCCCGATATTTAATTTATTGGTTGGCGGGGAATTTCAAGACAGGCTATCTGGCAATACGGGAGTTAGGATATCCTATAGTGAGACACTGAAACGTATTGTAGGGGTCCAAGCTACATTAAATAGACCAATAAGGGATTTATTAGCTCATTTCAATGAATCGGATCTTGAGGATTCGAATCATTGATTCGACTCAATAGAGTCAGATTGAATCAGATTAAAAGATTCACACTTTATCTACCATTTGTCTAGCAAATAAAAAAACATTGTGTTTACCAATCTTGTTTATATTATTTACGTGGCCAACTAAAATAACATAACACAGTATTGGGTTACTTTTAGCAAAGTAACAAAATCTACAGCTCGAGACAATGACTGATAAGCACATAAACGAGAACACAGTTCGTACCAAATGAGAACAAAGATTTATTGAGCTACACTACGATACATGAAACTAACTACGTAATAAGCAAACAACAAACAAACGCACACACACATTCACACATACACACAGAGGCAGTTCAGAGGATGCAAAATAAGTTGACAACAGTCCCAAATCAATTCTAGTACTTCTGACTAGATCTTAGAATCACACCTGAGAAACCACAAAAGCGGAGATTAAGCTTATCTTTAACTGCTTAAGATCAATCAGCACCAGATCAGTTAGAGACAACGTTCATTCGTGTTACTTGCGATTTTGCTGAAGTCTTGAATCTTGAATTTCCCTCGCCGGCCGGCTTGGCCTCGGGAAGCACGTTGGTCCTGACTAGGTGGTGACTCGCTTTGGTGACGTCTTTCAGTTCACTCCCTCATGATTGGCTGTTGTCTTTGGGTTGTCGAGGTGACTCGGACTCTGAAGAGAGTCGGCTTGCAGAGGTTTGTGCGGTTTAAGCTGTCCCAAAACCTAACAAGGTTGCATGGAAAGTTCTTGATGACCCAATTGCGTGGCGGCGCAGTGTCCGTGCAGGCGAGAGGGGGCAGAATGCACAGCGTAGCTGATACAAAAGGCAAAGATTTTACGGTTGCAGGGCGTTTTTAAGCGACCTGGTCTGGTCCATCCCTGTGGCTCCATCTTCTTATGAGCAGTGACCATGAAGGGCGGGTACACGCCCCATATCATGTAGTAAAGGTTGATCATTAACAGAGAATGCATGTTGGTTTCACGTGGCAAAATCCCTTGTAAGTTTGTAACTCTTATATCAAATGTTACAAAATGAATATTACTTAATTCTAGAAACTTTTCATTTACATCACTGTATTGCAAATGTCACTAGCCTTAGTTTAATACCAAACACTAAACATTTCAGACACACACAGAAGTTTTATCTGTTATAAGGGTTAAAACAACACATTGATTAACCTGGTTGGCTGGAATTCACACAACATTTGAGGAAAACCTATAGCAAATTATTTCAAAAGATGCATCTGCCTTCATTTTGCATATTTCAAGAGATTGTCTTCAATTTCATGTATGCATTAAAAATCCAGAGATCTCTGGTCTCTCTCTGGGCGGCAAACAGGATGCCCTCGAGGTGAGCACATGACCAGTGAGTCATTAAAAGTTTCATGATGCAAAGCCCGCTCAAAATATCTGTAAAACCTCTTTGTCTAGATTTAATAATTAACGAAGTTAGCCGAAGGGTCTTCCGAACATCTGTGCAAAGCACTGCACAAAACAGGGTCCTCTTGCTCTGTTATGGCATGAGTGAACTTGAACTTGAAAGTGAACTTTAGGTTATTTGCGTAACCCCGGTTCTCTGATAGCATTAAGTGAGGTGTCTCACCAGATTACCCTTCTTGCTGTGCGAAGCGAGGAAGAGGTGTGCTTGTTTTAAATGTCATCATGGCGTTGCGTCCTCCGTCTTATACTCGGAGGGGGAGCCACTCCCAGACGCAAATGTCACGTCTGCCAGCCAATCGGGGCTGGCGTAATGAAATTGGGCTTCTGAGGAATACGCGGAAGGGGCGTATCCCATAGTGAGACACCTCACTTAATGCTATCAGAGAACTGGGGTTACGCAAGTAACCTAAAGGTTTGAGTCCGTTCGTTCGTCACGTGAAAGGCAGAAGCCAATCATATTCATTTAGAGCCAGAGATTCGTTCATCTCTCGAGTCCTCGGCTGTGAGTCATCTGGTTTTACATGCTGTCACGGGCTGAACAAATGAACGACTCAAAAACCTGAAGACTCAAAAGGTGAACTAATCATGGCTCCTTTCAGCTCACACTGTGTACATCAGTTAAAATTATATGTGACTGTCAGTGTGACGAGAATGAGGTACACAGCAAAATCCTGAGTAAATAAAATTTACTCAGTTTAGAGAACATTTGGTCCCTCTCTAAATTGAATAAATGTACTCAGCAGCAGAGTAAAAGTTAATGAGACAATGATGGGGTTAATTAAGTGATGACTGAGCACTGATGACGAACACCTGCTGTTAATTAGCAGAAACAGAGGAGAAGCAGCAGCAGCTTTGCTCATTGCTGACCTGTTTGACTTTATTTCTGTCAGATGTTCACAAAAGTCCATATGAGATTAATTGACAATTAACTGATTTAGTTATTTACAAAAAAAACAACATGTTTTTCCCCCCTATGTCACCATCGTGGAGAAAAGTGGTTGATTTACTTGGGCTCTTTGACTCGTGTTCCATGGTTGATTTCTCTATGCTTGCTATGATAAGTATATTGTGAACAAATATAATCAGGTTAATTGATTATGCATTGATTTGTACTCTTGGTAAAAGTATCAAGATAATATGTATTATAAGATTACTTTGCGACTTATGTTTAAAAAAATGGTTTATCATATACTAAACAAATTCTGTGTTTTTCAGGAGAATGGACCGTAGCTATGGTTTAGAAATTTTTAAAACACATTGAGCATTTGAATCACTTTAGAGAGACAGACATCAATGTCAGCGTATCTATCTCAACAGTGGTTAGAGATTTTTATTTATATATAAATATATATATATATATATATATATATATGTCTGTGTGTTTTGGATGTACAATGTGTTTTTCGGTCTGATAAAAGTGTTGATGAGTTTCATTCTCTTGAATCAGAGCTAGTAATGTGATACATCTGTAATAACATTTTATAGATCATAATCAATTTTACTGATTTGACCTGTGACTAAATCATCACAGAATCAATTGTCCTGGGTACAATTGCTTTCTTAATACAATATTTGCCATTATTTGGCCAACAAAGAGAAAATAATGTTGGAAATTGCGTCGGAGTCCAAGTAAAGCGACTACTGTTCTCCTCAAGGGTGACAGCTTAAAACACAAATTGGTGTGTTTTTTTTAATTGTTGTTGTAAAAAAAGACTTATTTCTTAATAATATCACTATATGGAATTTTGTAGAGTGGCAGAAATAAGGCCAAACATATTGTTAATAAGTAAAGCTGCTGTTTGTGGAGTAGTTTAATGATCCTCTGCTGAAATTTCGAGAGATTTGATGTGTTTTATTTCAGTTGATTTCATCTACGGCTCTGACTGAACAGCAGGTGTTTGTCATCAGTGCTCAATCATCACTTAATTAAGTGAGTAAAGTTTACTCTATTTAAAGAGGGACCAAATGTTCTCTGAACTGAGCAAATTTTACTTTGAGGATTTTGCCGTAAGCTTAGCAGACAAAAATATCTTCATTGACTAAAGACCAGGTAAACAATGAATTATAATTTTTTCTTCCTTATAACATTATATTTTTGACTTGTTTGTAGTGTGATCAACCTTTGGGCTAGTGGTAGATGTGTTTGGAAGCAACTCCTAACATTTTAATAGTATTTTTGGCAAATTGAATGACTTGAAAAAAGATTTGTTCGTCTCGATGAACGAGACTCAAAGATCCGAGCCAGTAAAATGATCTGAACTTCCCATCACTACGTGTATGAGTGCCAATTGAGGGCACGCTTGGACCGTGCGTGTTCTCACTTGATACGAGTGCGTGGGGTCTGGGCATGTTGGTGATTGCGCGCTCTCGTCCTGGTGTTTGTGTTCGTCTGTCCGCAGTGTGGTGTTTCATTCTCAACGTCTAAGGGTGCTTTCACACTAGCACTTTTGGTCCGCACCCGGGTTTGTTTGACGTCATAGTACGGTACGTTTAGCTAGTGTGAACACGTCTTCTGAGCTCGGGTGCGCACCCGTGAACCGTACCCGAGTGCGCCTGAAAGAGGTGGTCTGGGGTACGGTTCATGTGAACTCTGGTACGGTTCACTTGTAGTATGAATGCAATCGTACTAAAAGCCGGAAGTGAACCGTCAACAGCACAGCAAACTATAGTTTTTATAATGTTCATTCGTGTGTGTGTGTGTGTGTCTGAGTATCACATACTGTACCTTGCTGACAAGCGGGACTGAGCCAGAGCAAACACAGTGATAATGCTTATCTCCTCCAAAAACAGCTTGGACATCGCGTGATGTTCTGAACGTTTATATTATTTTTGCGGCAGATAGACGCGAGATGCTTTCTATATGTTCTAAACCAAAAGGTTCAGTAAAAGAGAAACGACCGCGATGTGCGGACGTCTTTCCATTTTGACACTTTGCTTTCGTGTCCGTCGCCTGGCAACAGACGTACACAAATAATCGGCTTGATGACGCAAGCGTACCGGGGTTCAGAAGGGAAAAAGACAGTGTGAACACAAACCAACCAAGAAGGTGGCAAGGGGGGACAATCGAACGGTCCAGGCAGTTGAACCAAATGTGAAAGCACCTTAAGTCTAGTTGGTTTCGGTTGGTGCCGTTAGTAACCCCTGTACTGTCGTGCTCTCCAGTTCTGATCCTTGCCAACCAGCCAAGTCTAGTTTGTTTGTTTATTTTTTTATGTTTTCCCCCTCTGGTTGTTTATTTTGCCTTTTTATTTTATTATAAATGAAACCCATTTTTGTTCTGCAATTAAGTCCTCGACCTTTCCCCCACGAAAACCCTGACACTGTGATGAAGAGTGTTTGCTTTACTTTTATTCTTCATTCCTTGTTTTGACTCATTGTTTCATTTGATTCATTTCTCCGTTTGTTGAAACTTTGTGTTATAACAAGACAGAGTAAAAACAAAATGAATGTTGTATCATATTTAAGCAGATTTGATCTTGCCAGTAATTTGAATCTTGTACTGTAATGATAATGTTATGGCATGGAGTTCATACTATAAATCACATGGTTTTGATTTGTTCAAAGCACAGAGACGTCAAGAATCCTGGTCTCCAGCCCTAATCCAAGCACAGACTAGTTTTCCTTCACAAAAACAACCCATGCTACCACAACACACCCCAATCCCCTCTCTCTACTCCCCCTCACCCCTTTTGCCAACGGTCCCAAAGCAAGAATTTATCCTCTCCAAGACCAAACCATCTTTTAAACGACACCGTTTTTCCTCAGATTCTTTCCACCTATCCCTCTCTTCTCGTAACATTCATTCATTCATTCATTTTCTTTTCGGCTTAGTCCCTTTATTAATCCGGGGTCGCCACAGCGGAATTAACCGCCAACTTATCCAGCATTTGTTTTACGCAGCGGATGCCCTTCCAGCCACAACCCATCTCTGGGAAACACATCCACACATTGTCATTCACACACATACACTACGGACAATTTAGCTTACCCAATTCACCTGTACCGCATGCCTTTGGACTGTGGGGGAAACCGGAGCACCCGGAGGAAACCCACGCAACCACGGGGAGAACATGCAAACTCCACACAGAAATGCCAACTGGCCCAGCCGGGGATCGAACCAGCAACATTCTTGCTGTGAGGCGAACGTGCTAACCACTCGGCCACCGTGGCGCCCTCTCTTCTCGTAACAATACCAGCCAAAACTTTAATGTTGGCACCAGACACCCATGCCGTTATTTGCATGTTTGCTATTTTTGCTGCAGTGCTCATGCCCGCCTGGTATGTCCCGTGTCCATAGCTGTCAACAAAAAGTAAAAAAAATCACCTTCCTCCCCAGTAGATATACATTTATTTATTGACACTGCCCTGTGCCGCGTTCAGAGGATTTTACCAGGAGCGCTGGTTGGCTTCCACATGGCTAGAAAATGCTAGATATTCACCAACATCAATCCTCATCCGTTCTTTTTGAAGTAAACCCTCTACTACTGGGGTGCTCAACCCTGCTCCTCATGGATATCGACTGTCCTGCAGATTTCAGTTGCAACCTATATCAAAACACACCTGCCTGTAATTATCTAGTGCTGTTCAGGTCCTAATTAATTGGTTCAGGTGTGTTTGATCAGGGTAGGAACTGAACTCAGCAGGAAAATCGATCTCCGGGAGCAGGGCTGAGGACCAGTCGCGCTTCAACGCTCCTACCTGTAAGTGACAAATAAGCCTAAAGCACCCAATTAGTTTAATCAGGTGTGTTGTATTAGTGTTGGAACTAAACTGTGCAGAGCTTCAGCCCTCCATGAACTGAGTTTGACACCTGTAATATAGCAGCCATTCTATGGGGGAAGATACATTGCATTAACAAATGATGTTCCGGTTATCCAGTTCTCATGCCATTATTAAAATTGAGGTTTGAGCATAGTAATACAAGAGCAACAAAAATATTGGTATCGCCCATCCCTAATGTCAGACCAATGTTTAAAGCAAAACACTTCATGAGTTAAAAAAATTTGTTTTTTTCAGCAGTATACACCAGATGTCACAGCCTGATGCGTCTACAAACAACAGAATGTAGCACACATGTGTGAGTAAACTACATGTAACAAGTGAAAAATAAACACAACTAAGCAGATTAAGGTATAATTAAAGAAACAGTACACACCAACAGGGAAATAAATCATCTAAAAAGTGTGGATAAAATACTATTGTAATTGTAATACATTTTTTTATCAAGAGATTGAAAATGGCATGGCAAAAATTTACTCAAAATGCTGATTTAACATCTTCACAGATAACCCTGTTCACTTAATATTAAATAATTTTCATATTTTGTTTCTGTCCAATGTCTAGAAAATTTCAAATTGGGACTGGTGTTTCATAAGCTGTCAGTAACTGTAGTAGACCTTTAAAACATATTCAACTGTAAACAGTAAATAAAAATAAAAAAAATTAATTGTTGAGTTACTTCAAATTTAGTCATACGAGACATGAATGATCAACACATGAATCACAACAATGTAGACATTTAAGAAAAGGTTTAATGTCATGCTGCTGTCATGTATGCTGGATGTCATGTGTAGTATGCTGGATGCCATAGCCTCTCTAATTGAAAAGTGCCAAAATGTACAGTACTGTGTCTTCACCATACAATTTATCAAAGGCAACAGGGCTATAAAATATCTAAATATGATTTGATTTAAAAGAAATAATTTTATTTAATTTTATTTTTGAATTAAGTCTTATTTTATGTTAAGATAAGAATCTTATATCTTTGCTGCCTGTTATTACAATTCCCCTGTAATTATGAATTAGTTGTTAGTAAATATTAGCAAAATTTCCATTAGTGAAAATAGAGACTGCAGAAGAGTTTTAAGGTACATACCTGCTTTATCGCGGATGGCTGTCTCTCTGGTTTTGATATTAAATCTGCATTCAGAATCAACATTAGATATCGCTGTTTGCAGAAAGGAACTATTGTTCCAGAATTCTGCATTTTTTATTCCGTACTCACTAAACCCTACAAATTTCCCCAGAGTGCTGTTGAACTGTGTGACTAGATGTTTATTAAAATAGTAGTTGTCAATAAACACCATATCACTAAGATCATGAGAGGTGTAGATGCATCTTGACAACCGGGTTGCAAAATATTCATTAGCTGAAAAAGAATGTGGAAACATCAGTGTAAATCCGTGTCCTTTTGAAAATGTTACAGTGACATTTTTATGTAATTTGCTACTAAAACTTTTGTACTGTATATAAAATATTTAGTTTGATATTTAATCATGTCTCTTTCATTTTACTTACCATTTTCTGCTCCAATCAATACAAATAGTGCCAATAAAGGAGGACAGCTTGATAGTTTTATCAGAGACATTTTCTCTTATACTAAACTCCTGAATGCTGCTAGGTGCTTTATTCTCATATGTATAATGTGGAAGTCTGTGATAACTGGTAAACTAGTCATTGCAGATATAAAGTGTCAAGTGTTGCTAGGCAACATCTTTTTTCATTTGTCAAGAAAGTCAAGTCACCTTTCTTTTGATATAAACTTTATTAAACAAAGCTCCAAGCACAAATATCTGAGCAAAATCTGACAGTTCAATCATTTGTGTAACCAAGCTTTTTTTCTTTCTTTCTTTCTTTTTGATAAAATGGCGACACCCCAGCTTCCCAAAGCAGAAACAGAAGAGAAGCAGCAGCAGCTTTGCTCATTGCTGACCTGTTTGACTTTATGTCAGATGTTCACAAAAGTCCATATGAGATTTACAGAGAATTAACCGATTTAGTTATTTACCTTTTACAAAAAAAACATGTTTTTTTACCCCCAAAGTCACCATCGTGGAGAAAAGTGGTTGATTTACCTGGACTCTTTGACTCGATCTGAAATGTTGAGTTATTGGCTTGCTATGACAAGTATAAGGTGAGCAAAAATGAACATGTCAACTAATCCTGCATTTATTCTTGCTATTGACATAAGTATTGATAGATCATAATTGACTTAGCAAATAATTTATAAATTATGGTTTATCAAATAAGAAACAATATTCTATGTTTTTCAAGAGAAAACCAGTTGTGGTTTTAGACATTTTTTAAAACACGATGATCATCTTAATCAGTTTAGAGACACAAATATCAATAATCAACACATCTATCTCAACAGTGGTTAGAATTTTTTTTTTTTGGCTGCAGTGTATGCTAAGAGAATCATACAACATTCATCCATAGTTCCCAACATGCACTGTAGGAAAAAAAATATAAACTTACCATAGTTGAGAAACATATGCTGATTCTTTATGTGTGTGTGTTTTGAGTGTAACAGACGTTCAGTGTGTTTTATGATCTGATTAAAGTATTGATGAGTTCCATTTCTTGATACAGAGTTATTTTTGTAATACAACTTTATTTAAACTTAATAGATCATAAATAGTGATGGGTCGTTCTTGAACGATTCGTTCATTTTGAACAAATCTTTAATTCCTCTCAGGGAGTGATTCGTTCATCCGCGCATGCGCACATTGCGCACAGATGTGCAGGTTTCGTTCATTTTTCAAGTCTTTTAATTCATTCATCACGCGAAAGACAAAAGCCAATCATATGCATTTAGAGCCGGAAACAGATTTGATCTGTTCACCTCCCGAGTCCTCGGTCCGAGTCGTTCAACACGTGAAAGACATAAGCTGCGTCCCAAATGACACACTATACACTATGCACTTATGCCCTTTGTACTTATGCACTTACACACTCAACAGCATAGTATATGTATGTAGTGTTGTCCCAAATGGAGCACTAATGGCTTTTTTACTAAGCGGAAGTTCAAACCGTTTCCCTGATGACGTTTGACGGTTGCCAAATTAGAGAAATAAATGACCAAAATTCCTAATAATACCTGGCATGACTATAACCGCATTAACCATCGGGAGGCGCTATAATCACTCTTGTTGGAGAAATTTGCTTTCACAGTCCAAACTAAATAAAGTAATCCAACATGTGCGCCTGCTAGCTCCGCCTCTTCCGTTACGTGCACGAAGCTCCCGTCGTTGAGTGTGTGAAGTGTCCATCATTACACACTTCATATTACCGGTGGAATGAGTGCATCATCCGGGTAATTAAAGTGCACTTATTATTGTTAGAGTTTTCAGTGTGAACGCACTTATTACACTATTTATACTACAAAATGGTGTAGAAAAGTGCACAAGTATGCCATTTGGGATGCAGCTGTAGAAGCCAATCGTATTCATTTAGAGCCGGAAACAGATTTGAACTGTTCACCTCCCGAGTCCTCGGTCCGAGTCGTTCAACACGTGAAAGACATAGAAGCCAATCGTATGCATTTAGAGCCGGAAACAGATTTGAACCGTTCACCCCCCCCGAGTCCTCGGTCTGAGTCATGTCTCTTTACATTTTGTCACGTGATGAACGAACCAGAAGACTCGAAAGGTGAACTAGTCATGGCTCCTTTCGGCTCAGACTGTGTACAGTGGTTGAGATTATATGGACTGTCCGTGTGACGTGAACGAACCACTGAAATTTGAAGACATGAAGAGGTGAGCTGAGCAAAGAGGCAAAAATATCTTCATAGACAAAAGAGCAGGCAAACAGTGAATGATTATTTTCTCTTATAGCATTCTATTTATGACTTGTTTGTAGTGTGATCAACATTTGGGCTAGTTGTACATGTGTTTGGAAGCAATTCGTAACAGTTTAATAATATATTGGCAAATTGAACGAAATGAACGAATTGACTTGAAAAAAGATTCGTTCATCTCGATGAATGAGACTTAAAGAGCCGAGTCAGTAAAATGATCCAAACTTCCCATCACTAATCATAATCAATTTTACTAATTTGACCTGTGACTAAATCACCACTTAATTATCCAGGGCACAATTGCTCTCTTTATACAATATTTGACACAATACACTACTTAGCAAACGGAGAGAAGTTAGCAATAGAAATCAGAGTCAGAGTAAAGCAACTACGGTCCTCCTCAATAATGGCAGCTTAAAACACAAAAATTGTCTTTTTTTTTAATTGTTGTAAAAAATTACTTAGTTCTTAATAATATCACTATGTGGAATTTTGTATAGTGGCAGAAATAAGGCCAAACAGATTGTTCATAAGTAAAGCTGCTGTTTGTGAAGTTGCTTAATGATCCTCTGCTGATCTCCTGACGAGTACATCCTGAGTACGTCTCTGAGCGGGTGGCATCAAGTCATGACAAGGACGTTGTTCAAACCAATCAGCGTGCACTTTTTCATTAATATGCATGATAGCTTCGAAGAATGTTGCTGTTACAGTTTTTAGACAGCAGAGCGACGCCAGGTTGACAAAACAAGTGGAAGAAAAGGATAGTTTGGAAACAGAGGTCTTCAGTGTTGCGTTTATAAATGTGCTCCAACAAAGGTTTGGCTTTCATTTCCCCGCTATGAGAGCGCAGCTGGACTCACGGTGGATTACAGTGAACGCGACACGCGACAGAAATACGTTTGTAAGAAACATTTTTACCCGAGAGCTTGACAAATGGAAATGGTGAAATCTGGATTTGCCGCTCGTCTCCTTTTCAGAATCAGAATCAGAATCAGAAAGGGATTTATTGCCAGGTATGTTCACACATACGAGGAATTTGTTTTCGTGACAGAGCTTCTACAGTGCAACAGAATTACAGAGACAAGACAAGAAACAGATAATAAATATATTCAAAAAAATAGAAGTAAGTGTTAAATGCAAATATACAAATGGACAAGTGTATGTACAGGTGTATTACTATATACAACATTATATGTGCAGCTGTTATGTGCAAATTGGCATGTAAAGTATGTTGTTAAATAAGTGTATGTGTGTGTAACAAGTGTATTTGTTACAGTATGTGCAAATGGCATGTAAAGTGTGTTGTTAAATAAGTGTATGTGTGTGTAAGAGTGTACAGCAGTAGTGGTGTTGGTTCCACGATTATTATCATCAAGTGTTCATGAGATGGATTGCCTGAGGGAAGAAACTGTTTCTGTGTCGGGCTGTTCTGGTGCGCAGTGCTCTGTAGCGTCGACCAGAAGGTAACAGTTCAAAGAGGCAGTGTGCTGGGTGTGAGGGGTCCAGAGTGATTTTGGCAGCCCTTCTACTCGCTCTGGATAAGTACAGTTCTTGGAGAGTAGGGAGGGTTGTACCAATGATTCGCTCAGCAGACGTAGTCTTCTGAGGTCAGATTTGGTAGCTGAGCTAAACCAGACAGTTATTGAAGTGCAGATGACTGATTCAATGATGGAGGTGTAGAACTGTTTCAGCAGCTCCTTTGGCAGGTTGAACTTCCTCAGCTGACGAAGAAAGTACAGCCTTTGTTGGGCTTTTTTGACAATGGAGTCCATGTGAGTGTCCCACTTCAGGTCCTGAGAGATGGTGGTGCCCAGGAACCTGAATGACTCCACTGCAGCCACAGTGCTGTCCATGATGCTCAGTGGGGGGAGAGCAGGGGGGTTTCTCCTGAAGTCCACTATCATCTCCACTGTTTTGAGCGTGTTCAGCTCCAGGTTGTTGTGACTGCACCAGAGAGCCAGCTCCTGAACCTCCTGTCTGTAAGCAGACTCGTCACCGTCCTGAATGAGGCCGATAAGTGTGGTGTCGTCTGCAAACTTTAGGAGCTTGACAGAGGGGTCCTTTGAGGTGCAGTCATTCGTGTACAGAGAGAAGAGCAGAGGGGAGAGGACACACCCCTGGGGGGCGCCAGTGCTGATTGTGCGGGTCCTGGATGAGGATTTGCCCAGCTTGACCAGTTGCTGCCTGTCCGTTAGAAAGCTGTTGATCCACTGACAGACAGAGGTGGGCACGGAGAGCAGAGTTAATTTGGGCAGGAGAAGTTTTGGGATGATGGTGTTGAAAGCTGAGCTGAAGTCAACAAACAAGAACAACAAACAAGAACAACAAACAAGAACAACAAACAAGATCCTCGCATCCTCGTCCTGACGTGGAAGTGCATTTCATTAACTGCAAGCCGTTCTACTTGCCGCGGGAGTTTTCCTCGTTTATTCTGACCAATGTTTACATCCCACCGCAAGCGCACAGGAGTACTTCTCTTTCACTGCTGGCTGATCTAATCACAGAGACAGAACAGAAACACCCAGACTCTGTTTTTATCATTCTTGGGGACTTTAATCAAGCAAAACTCTCACATGAGCTGCCTAAATTCAGACAGCACATTACATGCCCTACCAGAGACAAAAACATTCTGGACCATTGCTACACAACAATAAAAGATGCATATCGCTCCGTGGCCAGAGCAGCTCTAGGACTCTCTGATCACTGCCTGGTTCATCTTATACCAACTTACAGGCAAAAACTTAAAACTACTAAGCCAGTATTAAGGACTGTTAAGAGATGGACCAACGACACAGAGCAGGTCTTACAAGCCTGTTTTGAATGCATTGACTGGAGTGTTTTTGAAGCTGCAGCCACTGACCTGGACGAGCTCACAGAGACCGTAACATCCTACATTAGTTTCTGTGAGGAGTTATGCATCCCTACCAGGACCTACTTATCATTTAACAATGATAAACCATGGTTCACACCAAAACTTAGACAGCTTCGCCAGGTCAAAGAGGATGCCTACAGGAGTGGGGACAGGGTTCTCTACAACAAGACCAGGAACACTTTAACAAGGGAGATTTGTGTGGCTAAAAAGAACTATGCAAAAAAGCTGGAAAACCAGTTTTCTGCTAACGACCCTGCATCAGTGTGGTCTGGTCTGAGGACCATTACCAATCACAAAACATCTCCCCCCAGTATCGATGGCAGTAAACTTCTCACTAACGACCTGAACTTGTTCTACTGCAGATTTGACACCTTCGACCAGACACCCTCTACTAGCCATCAACACCTCTACCCACCTCCAGCCACACCCGCCCTGACCATCTTTCTACACAGCCATCAACACCTACAGACATCTCCCTCTCCCCCCCTGATCTTCAGATCAATGAGGAAAATGTGTGTCAGGTCTTCAGTAAATAGAAAAGAAGGAAAGCGCCAGGCCCAGACGGTGTCTCACCAGCCTGTCTGAGAACCTGTGCTGACCAGCTGGCTCCCATTTTCTCACAGATCTTCAACAGATCATTGGAACAGCGCATAGTTCCATCCTGCTTCAAACGCTCCACCATCATCCCAATCCAGAAGAAACAAAAGATCACCGGACTCAACGACTACAGACCTGTTGCCTTAACATCTGTGGTCATGAAGTCATTTGAAAGACTGGTTCTAGCGTATCTGAAAGACATCAGTGGACCTTTGCTGGACCGCCTGCAGTTTGCCTATAGAGCAAACCGGTCTGTGGATGATGCAGTCAACATGGGACTGCATTATACCCTACAACACCTGGACAAACCAAGGAACTACGCAAGGATTCTGTTTGTGGACTTTAGTTCTGCCTTCAACACCATCGTCCCATCACTGCTCGAGCACAAACTGACCCAGCTCTCTGTTCCTAGCTCTGTCTGTCAGTGGATCACCAGCTTTCTGACAGATAGACAACAGCTAGTCAGAATGGGCAAAATCACGTCTGACAGCCGCACCATCAGGACTGGTGCCCCCCAAAGATGTGTTCTCTCCTCACTGCTCTTTTCCCTGTACACCAACGACTGCACCGCAAAAGATCCCTCCGTCAAGCTCCTGAAGTTTGCGGACGACACTACTGTTATCGGCCTCATCCAGAACGGTGACGAGTCTGCATACAGACAGGAGGTGGAGCGGCTGGCTTTATGGTGCAGATACAACAATCTGGAGCTGAACACGCTCAAAACGGTGGAGATGATAGTGGACTTTAGGAGAAACCCTCCTGCACTCCCCCCACTCACCATCATGAACAGCACTGTGGCTGCAGTTGAGTCATTCTGGTTCCTGGGCACCACCATCTCTCAGGATCTGAAGTGGGACACTCACATAGACTCTATTGTGAAGAAAGCCCAGCAGAGACTGTACTTCCTCTGTCAACTGAGGAAGTTCAACCTGCCACACGAGCTGCTCGTGCAGTTCTACTCAGCTGTCATCCAATCCATCCTCTGCACTTCAATCACCATTTGGTTCGGCTCAGCAGCCAAATCTGACCTCCGTAGACTACAGCAAATAGTCCGGACTGCTGAACGAATCACTGGCACTACCCTTCCTACACTTCAAGAACTGTACTCTTCCACAGTGAGTAAAAGGGCTCGCAAAATCACCCTGGACGCCTCGCACCCAGCACACTTCCTGTTTGAACTGTTACCGTCTGGACGCCGCTACAGAGCACCGAGCACAAAAACTGCCAGACACAGGAAAAGTTTCTTTCTTCAGGCCATCAACCTCATGAACAGTTAATATTTTTCCTATTGTGCAATAAACGTGCAATACTCTCTCATACGCACTTGTACACAGCACCTTATAACAATATACAATGCAATACTTCTCCTTACGCATTTGTACACAGCACCTTATAGCAATATACAATGCAAAACTTCTTACGCATCTGTACACAGCACCTTATAACAACATACAATGCAATACTTACGCATTTGTACACAGCACCTTATAACCTGTATATTTATAACAATCTGTACATACATTTCAACATCCAGATCGTTGGACTGACTGCATCTCTGTTTAATATCTATCATCTTCTTTTTTTTTTAATATTTATTCTGTGTTGTCACTTGTCACTTTATGTACACTGGAAGCTTCTGTAGCCAAAGCAAATTCCTTGTGTGTGTGAAGCACACTTGGCAATAAAACTGATTGTGATTCTGATTCTGAAAAAAGCTCAACAAAGGATGTACTTTCTTCGTCAGCTGAGGAAGTTTAACCTCCCAAAGGAGCTTCTGAAACAGTTCTACACCTCCGTCATTGAATCAGTCCTCTGCACTTCAAAAACTGTCTGGTTTAGCTCAGCTACCAAATCTGACCTCAGAAGACTACGTCGAATAGTTCGGACTGCTGAGCGAATCATTGGTACAACCCTCCCTACTCTCCAAGAACTGTACTTATCCAGAGCGAGTAGAAGGGCTGCCAAAATCACTCTGGACCCCTCACACCCAGCACACTGCCTCTTTGAACTGTTACCTTCTGGTCGACGCTACAGAGCACTGCGCATCAGAACAGCCTGACATAGAAACAGTTTCTTCCCTCAGGCAATCCATCTCATGAACACTTGATGATAACAATCGTGGAACCAACATCACTACTTGCAATACACTCTTACACACACATACACTTATTTAACAACACACTTTAATGCCAATTTGCACATAACAGCTGCACATGTAATGTTGTATATAATACTACGCCTGTACATACACTTGTCCATCTCTATATCTGCATTTAACACTTACTTCTATTTTTTGAATATATTTATTATCTGTTTTTTGTCCTGTCTCCGTAATTCTGTTGCACTGTAGAAGCTCTGTCACGAAAACAAATTCCTCGTATGTGTGAACATACCTGGCAATAAAGCTCTTTCTGATTCTGATTCTGAAAAGATCGATACTTTTACTTAAGGATTGATCCTTTTGATACATTCCCAGTATTGAAAATATCGATACTTCAGGATCGATCCGCCCATCCCTACTTCTCATCTATGTAGTATTATCTGCAACTAACCATTAAAGCTCTTGCATGAGGTCAGTCATACCGACCTTCATCAAACCATGTATCTGAACAAATTTCAGACATTAGGATTTATCAACCCATGGACTTTTCAACTTTATTGCTATAATACAAGTTTTTTTCTTTTGAATTTTTTTTTTATTGTCATCATTTTTCCATTTTCTTTGTTCACGCTGTTACAATATTTTCTGACATAAAACCATTGACACAGTATTACACACTCACTGTCACGACACCAGACAGAGAGGATCCAAATGCAAGTATTTAATGAAACAGTTGGCAGCAAAGGATATGACTGGAATGACTGAGCGAACAAAACAAAAGAGAGTCACTGGCCCAAAAGAAGATGTAACCCGACGAGCAGACAGCAAAGATACCTGGGAAACAACAGACAGGAACAAGGACAAACAACGGACTGATAACCGGTAGTAACCACAGGCTGAAGTATATACCCAGACTAACAGGAATCAGCTGGAGGATAATTAAGTCAGCTGATAGGAAAGCACGCTGTCACACAAAAAGGTAAACAAACGCACACCCTCGCATACGACAACACACAAGACATAACACACAACATACAGAAAGAACACACAAACCCATAAACCGTGACACTCACATTCACAATAAACCAATGAAGATAAAACAATATTTCTCATAAAAATAAAAGTGTAGAGAATTTTTTTTTTAAATATCAATAAATAAATACACATTTAATACAAGATAAAAGAATGTGTTTGTTTGTTTGTCTTCTTTTTTGTGTATTCAGTCAGTTAAAAGTCCATGTTGGTGTTCAAAAATGTGTGTGTGTGTGTGTGTGTTAGTCAAGAGTCTAAAAATGTTCATGATAAAGCAAGGGCTAAAAGGAATTAAAGCAACAAAGTAAACCCCAAGCCAGGAAATAAAAGTATCTCTTGTGCAAGATCGATAGTGAGTCCTATCAAGAGAGTCCATTCACTCTAGCTCTCCAAAACAGTCACAGTCTCTGCATTTTTGGGGCGAAGCGGAGATCCCCCTCCTCCGGCCCGCTGGCCCGCTGTTCCCGTAGCCAGATTGGTAAGGGTGCATCTACGGGCGACCAGGAGCGGTGACGGCAGGCACCTGCTTTGTGTGACTCTGGCCCCCCGTTCAGATGCTGGAGCCCAGTACCCCTGTATTTTTACTGCTGCCATTTTTCCTGTTGCTGTAGGGGCACCGTCACTCGCTTGCCCACCAGCAGGTTTCTGGTGGTCCAGATGTTGTCCTTAATGACACTTAGGGTGAGCCAGAGCGTGGTGAACTCCTGTGTGGTCAAGCCTTTCACGCCCTGGCCTACCCCAAGAACAGCAAGATGGTATTTCATCTGGACCCCCCCCTGCTGCCAGGCAAGCTTGGTAAAGGGGGCCGGTTGCTGTCCACAGGTCCCGCGCAGCATCGCACTCCCAGAATAGGTGATGTACTGTCTCTGGGGTGCATGACCGCCCTGACCAGGAGGATCTCGTGTGCTAACATCCATGCCAGAACCTTGTATCTGTTCTGGAGAGCTGGGTGGGCCGCATTCCTCCAAACTTGTAGGGCCTCACCTAATGTGAGGCCCGGGACCCGACTCACTTCCTCTTGATCCTGCACAAGAGAGATGCTTGTGATTAGTTAAGACATTAAGATCCTGTTTTTCTAATTCATATATTTTTTTAAACTTTTTGATAAAATCATAATCTTTGTGCATATTAAAAGAAACAGGTGTTGTCAGGTCTGTTTTTAAAAACTGTTTTGTTCTCAAATAAAAACCCATCCAAAAACGTGACATGGCTACAGTTTTGTTTTGTGTTGAAGATGTTGCATATTTTAGGTGTAATGCAATAAAACGACTTTTTACACACTCATTCACACTCATACACCACAGACAATTTAGCTCGCCTAGCTCAACAGTACCACATGTCTTTCCCAGAGGAAACCCACGCTACCACGGGGAGAACATGCAAACCTCACACAGAAATGCTAATGTGACGGATGGAAGGAAATTGTTCTACAAGAGTGAGTTAAAGTGAAAAAGTTCCCCCCTCCCCCCTTTCCCTGTACTTCATTTTTTGTTTTATTCTTGTTCTTATTTGTGGGTGGAATGATTCATGTATTTCGCCACCACACCTGTGGAGGGCAGTGTGGTGTGTTAGTGGGTTACCTAGGAGACCGGCAGCTCCAGTTCATATTAAACTGCACTGGAGCACTGCTATAACGTGTCTGTCTCCTTATCATTCACAGGTATGGATAAACACTTATTAAAGTGGTCTGTGTGAAGTACTTCTCATCTTTACTCTAAATAAATGTTTAGAAAAGAGGTTTGAATATGTTGGTTCTATAAGTTGATCCGTTTTTGGTTTAATTATATGGTAGACATTATAGCCACTCGTGGTTAGCAAAAGTAGCGAAGCTAATAGTTGGCTAATGATTAACTGAAGTGATGTGAACAGATCATATTAATGTACATGTAACCCACTCGCTCTCTGCGTGCTTGCTGGCCTCTAGCACCATCGCTGCTACTCTGCATTGTGTTGAATGTGTTTGTGGGATGGTAAGCAGGAGATGCAGGCAAAGAGAAGTTCGCGATCGTGACTCGACCATTTATTTGACAGAAGGGCACCTATCAGTG
>CAIGQQ010028574.1:64902-81495 GCA_903798035.1 Danio albolineatus | reverse complement strand
AAGTTTATTGTTTTAGTGCCTGACCATTCCCGTGGTCTTCTCTCGTGGAATTAATTATTGTGGAGAGATATATCCATCCTTACAGCTGCATGTTACCTCACTAAACTTGTGGATACACTTTAATAACAGGTTCTTTTGGCATATTATAGACATTGTGACAGGATTTACCAACCTATGTGACCTAAACAATGAGACGTTCAAAGTTGCAGTGTTATTCAAAGTCGAGCCGCTCAAGTAATGACAGTCTCGTGGCTCACTGTTACCTTAGCATCCCTGGACCATGCACCGTTCCACCCATACTGTCCAATCAGTATATTTCATAAACGACAAACCATTACGGATGTCACAGTTACAGTAACAGACATTTTTCATTTTCTTTTTTATGTGATTTATTCCTTTTTTCATTATGCAAAGATGTACACAAATGACAACAATGATAGTAATAATGACAGTAAAAAATGACAACAATAATAACAACTACTACTACTACTACTACTACTACTACTACTACAGCAACTACTACTGCTACTGTTACAGCAACTACTGCAATAACTACAACTACTGGTAACTACTACTACTTAATTATTACTACTACCACTACAAAGACTACTACTATTGTAACTATTACTACAACAACCTAAATAGACACAATGGTAGAAATTCTACTACTACTAAAAATAGAGAGACAACAGGGAAAAGACAAGTCAGAATAGTGATACTAAAAATAACCAAAACAGAAGTAATAATATTAATGATAATATTAATTTATCCCTTCAAGGTAGCCTATTGTTTATACCTGAGATATTTAGACTCTTTATACCAAAATGTAGCCAAACACATCCATTTGTTTCTTACAATTTGCATGAAACTGTTGTGGATTGGATTTAAATGCCACATGAATATCCAAGACTAAGTTTCAGACTTTCTTATGAAATCAAGACATGATCCTTCTCGATTACATATACATGCAAATTGGTGTAAAGGAAACATGACACAAAGGGATTTTTACAAAAATAAAAAAAGTTACTGTAATGTGAAACCTGTATTGTTGTGGTCACTGTCCAATGTTGCTTCAGTGTGAGTGATTAGAGATGCTGAAACAGTACAAGGATTTAAAGGGCCACGAAACCCCCCAGTTTCAGCGTGGTGTTTTCACACCTCTAGTTTGGAAAAGCTCAGTAAAGTGGGTGTGTCCAGCTCTGTTTAGGTAGGAGTGTCGGGGAAGGGGAAAGAGGGAAGGTTTTGCATAAAAATGGGAGTTTCCATTTGTGCACGCGCTCATTTTCACACAGACTGTGTATACATGGACATCAGTAATCGAATTATTTGCCAAATTATTAATTTGCTGACTTTAACGGCACTTTCTCTTTATTTTCGGATTCACGTGATGGGCAGGGCTTCTGTCTATGGCTTGGTGACTGTAGCTTTATTGCTAAATGGCTAACAGGTGTTTTATAGAGAGAATAACTGTTTTATGTGCTTTATGAAGGCTGAAAAACAGCGTCGATTTGTTTGGAGCCGTATCTGAGTCCACTAGATTATTTCAGAGGTGCACGGAGCTCTATGAGTTCATAAACTCCTCCAGAAACTGAACCTGGATGATGGAAGCGCTCAGCGGTGCTTCTGACTGAGGCGAGCCCAGTTTTCCCTCAGGACACCAACAACAGGCGCTACGTCATAATCACACCCCCACAAGAGCAAGCTCCTGATTGGTTAACGTAGCGCGAACGTCCGCTGAAGCTAATTTTCATTTCATTTTCAAACTGAAGCGATTCGCGCGAATTGCGGCGTTAAGCACGTCAAACGCGCGGCGCCATTCGCGCGTATCGCGTTGCAGGATGCCTATTCGCACCTTTGCATTGACTTAGCATGTAAATCACTCGCGCTGTTTCAAACCGGAAAAACTAATTTGCTCGAAATAACGCAAAAACAACCAATTTTCACTTTTTAGTCAGTTATATGTGTCCTAATAGTGTTTACAGCAGCGTGGGACACATATATGACTGTCAACAGCTCAAAAAAAATGTGTTTTGGTGTTTCATGGCCCTTTAACGAATGGGTTGTGGTGAGGTGTCCGCTATACGATAAATCACATCTCGCTACAGTATTCTGAAAACTGATTGTAAGTATTAATTTATTTAATGCAATATTAATAGATCACGTATGGTTTTATAAAGATTTGTATTTGCAAGTTATCTACTAGTTTCTGCTTACAATATAGTTTAATCCTTCTAACAATTTTTGTTAGTTTTCTAGAACTGAAGAAATTTGTACTGTGATTTTCATTCTTAAAATAGCCGCATCAGTCAATATTGTTTAGTTTTATAAACAAAACATGTTTAGCACATCATTGCACATAATTTTTTTTTTTTTATTGAGCTGTTGATCTGTAAGCTAGGCTCTTTTGTAAACACTTGCACCGAGTATCAGTTGACAGTATTTTCTATGAGTTGAAAGCAGGTCATTTGTAGATGTGAATCTTATGACATCTTGTAGTCTTGCTTTCACGCCAGTCGTCTGATTCAGACTCCAACATCTGTAAAATTGATCTTTCTTTGATTGTAGAACACTTTCAATATCTTGTGTAGATACGGGTGCTTAAAGACAACTCCAATTTGTCTTGCGTTAAAACTCTTACAAAACCAATACATACTAAAATATATTAAAATAGTAATATTTTTGCAGATGATGGATTCAGGACTCCTCCCATACGATAAAATAAACTGTGAGCTGCATTCTCGTAGCACATCAGCTTGGAGTGGTGAACAGACAGAGGTAAAGGGATGTTTTGGGGTTGCTTGTTTGTGGAAACTTATTTAATACAGCTTATTGTGAGTAATATTTTGTACGTGACCACTACTAGAGACTCATTTAAACTGGTGACGAATGGTTCTGTTTTTCAATTGTGTGTATTTTATAGAGTACAGCTAGTTATTTGAATTAGTATTTTAATCCGATTTCTCTACAATTCCAGAATGTTCTTGTGTCTCATTCATAGATCACAGTTGTGTTATTTGACTGCATACAGTGAAGAGATGAACACCTCCAGTGAGATCTTTGGATCAAGCTCTTCTGACCACAACAGCACAGAAGTGGAAAATGGTTTTAAAATGACCAACTGTGTAACTATTGTCACAATTCTGCTGGGTGTTCCTACCAACTCTTATGTGATTTGGCTTATAGTAGTGGGAAAAGGCAATGGACTTGTGGCAGAGTTCTTCAGTCTGAACCTGGCCGTCAGTGAGATGATTATATGCCTGGAATGTGTCTTGGCTCTTCTGGTGTATAAATGTCAAACTCTCAGGATTGCTGTGAGCTTTTTAGATGGATTTGCCATCACTGTCCGTCCTCTGTTTCAGTGTCTGATGTGTGTTGAGCGTTACCTGGCAGTGCTTCATCCTGTAACCTTCTTGAAGTACAAACCTCTCAGATATAGACTGATGTGTTCAGTTTTTGTCTATGTGGCTGGATTTATCTCATGTGGGATCAATATTGCGACATTGTCCCTCATGACGCTGTATTGGGCCTTAATATTTGTACAGTTCTTCCTCTTTTACTTCTTTCAGTTGTTCTGCTGTGTGGCTGTTCTCAGAGCTCTGAAGCAGTCAGGACCAGGAGAGAGAAAGAGAGATGAGGAAAACCACATGAAGAGAAAAGCATTTTATCTCATTTTAATAACTAATGTGACTTTAACTATCTTATATGCTCCTTATATTATCTTTATGGTGCCTTATTCTGAAGAGCTGAGAGATTCATTCAACACTGTTTGTTATGCTTCCTTTACGTTGACTAGTTTAGTGCAGCCGCTTGCCTTTTTTTACCGGGTCGGAAAACTGCCATTTATGAAATGTCAGTGACGATTGTAATTTTACTGACTGTTGTCATTTATGTAATTCAATTCAGTTACATTTGATAGATAGATAGATAGATAGATAGATGGATAGACGGATAGATAGATAGATAGATAGATAGATAGATAGATAGATAGATAGATAGATAGATAGATAGATAGATAGATAAGGCTATGTTTATTATGCACAGCAATACTATATGTTAATAAGAATTAAGCATTTTACAAAGTGTCAAAGATATTAAACATATTAAGCAAAGTATCATTCATTTGTTCTGATTAACTGAGCTGACTCTGTAATAAATAAATAAACAATTACAAGTGATGTGTGTAACAAATGGTGGAGCCTTTTTGTTAATTTTGCAGTTATTACAGTATATAACACACCCGAGCAGTTAATGGGCGGATACAATCTCCGCTGTTTATTAACTCTTAAACTGCATGTCACCTCACTAAACTTGTGGATACACTTTAATAACATGTTCTTTTGGCATATTATAGACATTGTGACGGGATTTACTCATCTGTGTGGCATAAACAATGAGACGGTCAAAGTTGAATTGTTATTTAAAGTCGAGCCGCACTAGTAATGACAGTCTCGTGGCTCACTGTTACCTTAGCAACCCTGGACCATGCACCGTTTCACCCATACTGTCCAATCAGGATATTTCATATCACGACAAACCATTCAGGGTGTCACAATTACAGTAACAGACATTTTTCAATTTCTTGTGATTTGTCCCTTTCTTTCATTATGCAAAGATGCACACAAATTACGCTAAATCACATACAAACGGAGAGAGAAAAACAAAGAATAGAGATGAAAAAACAACAACAAATAATGTGTGGGTGTGCATGTAAAGGTATTGGGTGGACAGGTCAAAGTACATAAAAAAAAAAAAAAAAAAAAAAAAAAATATATATATATATATATATAAAAAACGATAGTAATGTAGATATGATAGTAATAACAACAGTAAAAAATGACAATAACAACAACACCACCACCAACAACTACTACTACTACTACTACAATAACTGCTACTACAACCACAGCAAATACAACTGCTTACTACTGCAATAACTATTATTACTGTCAACGACTACTACTCAATTGTTACTACTACCACTACGACTACAACGACTACTACAATTACTGCAACTACTACTACTACTACAACAACACCAACAACCTAAATAGTGACAATGGTAGAAATACTACTAACAATTATAGCGCAATCACAGGAAAAAGACAAGTCAGTATAGTGATAATAATATGAACCAAAACAGAAGTAATAATATTAATGATAATATTGATTTAGCCCTTTAAGGTAGTCTTTTGTTTATCCCTGAGATATTTAGACTCTTTATACCAAAATGTAGCCAAACACATCCATTTGTCTCTGATCATTTGCATGAAACCGTTGTGGATTAAATTTAAATGGCACGTGAATCCCTGAGACTAAATTTCAGACATTCAAATAAAATCAAGACATGATCCTTCTCGATTACATATACATGCAAATTGGTGTAAAGGAAGCATGACACAAAGGCATTTTTACAAAAAAAAAAAAAAAGCTAGCATGAAACCTGTATTGTTGTGGTCACTGTCCAATGTTGCTTCAGTGTGAATGATTAGAGATGCTGAAACAGTACAAGGATTTAACGAATGGTGAGGTGTCCGCTGTATGATAAATCTCACTACAGTATTCTGAAAACGGATTGTAAGTATAAATTAATTGAATGCAATATTAATAGATCACATACGGTTTCATAAACATTTATATTTGTATATTAAGTTACCTACTTGTTTCTGCTTACAATATAATTTAATCCCACTAACAATTTTTGTTAGTATCTAGTTATTTTGCCAGAACATTCTCTGTCGATTAACCAATATATCTTAAGAAAATAGAACGATCTGTCATATATATATATATATATATATATATATACAGTAATTTGATTTTTTTATTCTTAAAATATTTGTATCAGTTAATATTGTTCAGTTTTATATACAAAACATATTTAGCACACTATTGCACATATATATTATTCTTTTTTATTAAGCTGTTGATCTGTAAGCTAGGCTCTTTAGTAAACATTTGTTCCGAGTATCAGTTGTCAGTATTTTCTATGAGTTAAAAGCAGGTCATTTGTGGATGTGAATCTTGACATCTTGTAGTCTTGTCTTCAAGCCAGTCGTCTGATTCTGACTCCAACATCTGTAAAAATGTATCTTTCTTTGAATGTAGAAGACTTTGAATATCTTGTGTAGATACAGGTGCATAAAGACAACACCAAATTGTGTATGTTGCGCCGAAACTCTTAAGAAACCAAAACATACTGAAATATAATGAAATGGTAATATTTTTGCAGATGACGGATTCAGAACTCCTCCCATAAAATAAACACAAGCTGCATCCGTGTAGCACATCATCTTGGAGAGCAGACAGAGGTAAAGGGATGTTTCGGTGTTGCTTGTTTGCGGAAACTTATTTAATACAGCTCATTGTGAGTAATATTTTGAATGTGACGACTACTAGAGCCTCATTTAAACAGGTGACGGAACGGTTCTGTTTTTCAATTGTGTGTATTTTATAGAGTATTTTAATTAGTATTTTAATCCGATTTCTCTACAATTCCAGAATGTTCTTGTGTCTCATTCATAGATCACAGTTGTGTTATTTGACTGCATACAGTAAAGAGATGAACAACTCCAGTGAGATCTTTGGATCAAGCTCTTCTGACCACAACAGCACAGAAGTGGAAATTGGGTTTGAAATGACCTTCTATGTTGATATAATCACCATTCTGCTGAGTTTCCCACTAACTCTTATGTGATTTGGCTTATATTAGTGGGAAAAGGCAACGGACTTATGGCAGAGTTCCTCAGTCTGAACCTGGCCGTCAGTGAGATGATTATATGCCTGGAATGTGTCTTGTCTCTTCTGGAGTATAAATGTCAAACTCTCAGGATTGCTGTGGATTTTTTAGATGGATTTGCCCTTACTGTTCGTCCTCTGTTTCAGTGTCTGATGTGTGTTGAGCGTTACCTGGCAGTGGTGCATCCTGTAACCTTCCTGAAGTACAAACCTCTTAGATATAGACTGATGTGTTCAGCTTTTGTCTATGTGGCTGGATTCATCTCATGTGGGATCAATGTTACGACATTGTCATTGTCCTTCATGACGCTGTATTGGGCCTTAATATTTGTACAGTTCTTCCTTTTTTACTTCTTTCAGTTGTTCTGCTGTGTGGCTGTTCTCAGAGCTCTGAAGCAGTCAGGACCAGGAGAGAGAAAGAGAGATGAGGAAAACCACATGAAGAGAAAAGCGTTTTATCTCATTTTAATAACTAATGTGACTTTAACTATCCTATATGCTCCTTATATTATCTTTATGGTGCCTTATTCTGAAGAGCTGAAAGAAACATTTAACGCCGTTTGTGATGCTTCCTTTATGTTGACTAGCTTAGTGCAGCCGCTTGCCTTTTTTTACCGGGTGGGAAAAATACCATTTATGAAATGTCAGTGATTCTGTTTTAATAACTGTTTTCATTTATGTAATAAAATTCAGTTCCATATGACAGATATATAGACAGATTAGGCTATGTGTATTATGCACACCAAAAGCTATTTCAGACAATTATGTTGTTTGGCAATAAATACAATTTTAATTTAATAAAATATATGTAAATGATTCAAAAATTAATAAATAAATCTGTGGGACAGATGTTTGTCAGGTTACTTTAAAAATCAGCAAGATTAGTTTATTTAGGATTAATATATGAAGTTATGAATATATGCATGTTGTGAACTTTTGAAGTAGATTTAAAAAGATTTTCCAAATTGTTCAAGAATGTCCAAGAATGGATTTTGTTCAACAGCTTTAGGACAACTTTTATAAAAGGTGATAATCCATTTCAAATGTTGGCTAAATAATTTGTATGCAGTCAACATTTAAATTAAAGTTGTTCTAACATTCAACATTTGAATCAAAGTTGTTCTAATATATGTATCTATCTATCTAGATCTATTTATACACTCTCAGAAATAAAGGTACATGAGTTGTCACTGGGGTGGTACCTTTTCAAAAGGTACACATTCGTACCTAAATGGGTCCATATTGGTACCTCAAAAGTATGTATTGGTACCTAAAATATTTAAGAGGAACACTTTTGTACTTTTTAGGTATACTAATATGTACCCTTGAGGTATTAATATGGATTAGGTCCAATTGTGTACCTTTAGAAACAGTGACAACTCGTGTACCTTTATTTCTGAGAGTGTATTATATAATTATATGCAACAGTGTTCCTGTCACGTCCCCAGTCCGTCACTCTTCCTCAGAGCCCTCCCAATCACCTAGACCGTCATCCAGCCGTGCACCCTCACCGTGTTATTAGTTCACCACCTGATCTCACTCTGCCCCGCCTACTTAAGCTCCCTTCATTCACTCTATCTCCGTCGAGTATCACATATGGACACGATCACCCGTACCTTCCAGAAAACCCTCCTAGATACCCTCCTGTGCTCTGCATCTGCTCCGCATCTGCTCTGCCACTCGTCTTGCTCATCGTCAGCCATTCAGGGAAGTGACTAACCTTACATGCCTCTGTTTGGATTCCCCTTTCTAAAGACTGCCTTTACTTGAACCTGAGTTTACCCTGAGATGTTACAGTAATAAATATATACTGTGTTCCACATCTGTCTCCCTCTCCTTCCTCTGATCGTGACAGTTCCCTACTCATCTCTTCATCCAATAATATTACATAGAAACACATATTAAGCAAATCTACCGGTTGTACTGTACAACAATTACATGGGCTATATGCACAGCTATTGTTTTTTCAGCCTATGATGAACTTCCGGTTAGAGCTTTATATGATTATTTTCATTTTCATAAGGTTCCTTTTACAGCATCAACGTTCTAATGTAATTCAAATATAATCAGTTAAATAGACTTCAAGCATCCATTTGGTTGCTAAAGCATAAAAAGAGACGAACGACCATTTAAACGGAGACGCCGTTATTAGCGGCAGACTTTTCATATTTTAAAGACATGGTCCAGAAAATAATAATTTAATGCAGTTCTTCTTGTTTGGTCTGATACCCACTTTATATGGTATCTCATCCAGGCAGTGGAGATCGCAGTTTTTAAAGAAATCCGTTCTTAAACACTGAGATTTTGTATGGGAGGACAATTAAGTGAAAGCCCTGGGGCTGGCGGACTGAAAAGTCTGTGTGCATATACCCCATCGCATTAAATAATACAGTTAGCATTGAGAAGCTGATGTTTGATGCAAAAATGGAAAGAAATTAGCGGCATACCCTATAATATAAAATAAGATAAAAAACTTCTCTCTGTATTACACACGTTTTCTGCATAAATAAGCAGATCTGAATTAGAATCCAATTAGAATTTCTATCATATTTTGGAACCATCCCTATAGGATTTCAATAGGACTTTTCTTAAAGATTGTTTTGTAAGACAAGACGTAAAGATCTTTTAGGATAATTTTTACAGTATTTTAATGGGATCCAATTTATGTCTTAATTAAGATATGCTTTTCTATTGTATCTATTAGCCTGCTATACAATAGTTTTGAATGTATGATATGGTTTGCTAAAGTTTACCTTGATGTAAAAGAGAGTATAGTATTAGTGCACAAATTTCCAAGCAAACATGCCTAGCCCCAAAATATATACAATTCTGCAAGACCAAACTGTGGGCTGGCTCACATAAAACAGAGTCCACTGTGGGCCCATAGCAAGTCCACACAAAGTGGACTGTATATGGCCACACTGAGCAAAGTATAGCCATACTGGGGCACAGTATCTGGGTGCATCTTGATTAAATAGCCCACCACACAGACGAGCACAGGAATTAACAAAGATATTCTCTTCCATCCCCAACTGAGGTCTGGCATTTCATTAATTTTGAAAACATTTTTATTTCTAGATAAGTTTAGTATGAAAGTCCTCAGAACACGCAATCGTTTGAATAGAGGAAGTGTACAGGAGATGTAGACGCGTTATGATGCGTTGCAAAAGCACACTGGCGCCATCTTGTGCGCCTAAACAGTTGAAAGCTGCTGGTTATTTATGGGTTCCGAATGTAAGCTGACAACAACTCTTGCTGCTTTCAAGACACTCTGGTGTTTCTAAGTGATCTATGTGAGCTTTATTCTTCACTTTAGCCTGGTTTACAGCTGGTATTAAAGATGCTACATGAGGGATATTGGGATGTACCTAGCACATCTGAATAATATTGTAGACCCCTTTCACATTTCCAAGTCAGCAGAAAAGTCATCTTAATTGGGTAAACTTGTGCAGTGAATAAAATTTTTAATAATATGCTTCTTTATAGGGCGCCACGGTGGCCTAGTGGGTAGCACGTTCGCCTCACAGCAAGAAGGTCGCTGGTTCGATCCTCGGCTGGGCCAGTTGGCATTTCTGTGTGGAGTTTGCATGTTTTCCCCGTGGTTGCGTGGGTTTCCTCCGGGTGCTCCGGTTTCCCCCACAGTCCAAAGACATGCGGTACAGGTGAATTGGGTAAGCTAAATTGTCCATAGTGTATGAGTGTGAATGTATGGATATGTTTCCCAGAGATGGGTTGTGGCTGGAAGGGCATCCGCTGCGTAAAACAAATGCCGGATAAGTTGGCGGTTCATTCCGCTGTGGCGACCCCGGATTAATAAAGGGACTAAGCCGAAAAGAAAATGAATGAATGAATGATGCTTCTTTATACTATACTTTCATTTACAAAAAAGTGTTTTCTGTTTGTTTACGGTTGTGAATTGCATAACGGAATGTTGATCCATGCTCTGTTGACTTCTGATATCTGAATTTTGAAATGAATCTCCACAGTTTAACAAAGTAACTTTTTTTGAAATTTTATTTGTTTGAAATAATACCATGTATAAGAAATAATATATAAAGGAATACGTTTGTAAAATAACAGAAAATGTCCTGGCAGCCCAGCCAGCAACAACATGTGGGGCCCAGATGAGGGCTTCATGGGCGGCAAATGTGGACCCCATTATGGGCTTGCACCCGGGATCCACACTGGGCCAGCCGTGGAGGCCTAGACATACTAAAAGTGGGACATGTAAGGGTATTGCATGCGTCCTAACTAGTCAGTTCATGCCAATCCCATTTGGGCCCCACCTGCCCAAAAGGGTTTTAAGTGGGTTTGCACCCGGGATCCACATGGGTTGTGGCTGTAAGAGCATCTGCTGCGTAAAACAAATGGTGGATAGGTTGGTGATTCATTCTTCTGTGGCAAGCTGAATAATAAAGAGACTAAGCAGAAAAGTAAATGAATGAATGAAGCCCATGTGGGACTCGTATTTGGAAAACTGAAGAGGTAAAGCCATGACTTTACATTGTTGATGTACAATAATGCAACTAAATAAATCTCTTTGTTTCCCTTTTGTCAAGTATAATTATAATTTAGCCTGTGTTTCATCCACAACACAACTCTAGATATCTCACTCACTGTAGTTTCGATAATAAATACACATCTCCACCACTTCAGTGAAACAGAAAGGCAACTTCTCAACTTGTTAAAGTACTTTCTGACAAATGAAGTGTGATTAATTGAACATTTATATCAGAGTACATCAAGCTGTGTGTTTTAGTGTGTATGCGATAGAGAGAAAGCGATTATACACAAGTATACAAATAAAATAACTTGTCTCCTTATTTAAATAAGTGTTCACCAGCATGGACCATGCCACTCTTTTACTGTAGGGATGTAGAGATGAAAGGGATGGTAAGAGAACACTGGGATGAAGGGGAAGGGGAGTAAGAGGATGACTGGTGAACAGGCGGGTAGGTTGATCAGGTGTCCAGAGATACAGAGATACGTCATTTGCTCGCGCAACAAGCAGAATGAAAACAAAGGACCCACCATGTTTAATACACAGCCGAGAGACAATGCTCCGAAATAATATCAGCATATAATAACGAGCCATGGTCGACCCGAGCTTAAACAAACCTTGTCATCGTCTTAAATAGCCAAAAAGCCAAGAAGAAGAGCAGAATCTTATGGGTTACGAGCCCATAAGCGTGAGCGCGAGAGGTTTCGCTTGTCTCTTGCGCTCGCGTGCGCGTCAATATTTGAAATAACAAAGTTCTTAACCTGGTCTATTATAAACTCGGAATGACAGAATTACTCTCTAACGAGAGAATAATGACGGAGAGGCTACATGTACTCATTTATCTACATGAAGATAAAAGATACAAATGAAAGCTCTGCACTGACTGGGGGCTATATTTCGTATTGTTTTTGAACCTAAATAAGGCATAAATGTCTGCTGTGTCTAGTTTTTCTGTAATTTGGTAACATCGGAGACTGTGTGGGGCAGTATGTGTTCATATATGCTGCATTTATTTATTTATTTGATATAATCGCGGACCGTAGGCTATTTCGCATCATTGATCTGCAGTTATAATCAGTTCATGTTCAGTCAGTAATGAACATTTATACACTAGTGTTTACTGTATGTGTATAATAAAACATCTGTTTTGTGAGAAGTGCTTCTCGTATGATTTGTGAACGACCCATAAAGCTTTACTGTAAACATTTCCTCGAGCGAAAATGACGTCTGTCGTACACCAAGCCCACCAAAAGAGTACCCTTTTGCAGTGGAAACGCAAGCCTAATAAAGGTGACCCGTACCGTACCGTACCACTCAGTGGAAATGGGCCATAAGGGAGCAGGTGTTTGGTTCAGGAGACAAAGTGAGGCGTTGCTCTGCTGCTGAACCTTTATTAACAAGTTAACTCCATTAGATGAAGTAGACTAATCTAGCTTTTGGACTCGTTTCACTGTAATTGCCTAACAACTGTAACTAACAAGCTTTAGTTGCATGACGGTCAAACTTAAACGCAGCTAGAATGATTACAAAGTTATTGACAAACGTTGAAAGGTGGTTTTCCCACCCGATAGAGAAAGAGAAATGGCTGCATCAAACCACCCAATGAAGAACTATACCTTGCAATAATGCCGAGTACTTGTGCATCATTAACTGAACTTAAGCAAATGGTTTGTGAAATAATAAAAGGAGCATATATGATAACCATGCTCAGAGTTATTATCAGAATCACATTAAATGCTCTTCTCTTAATGTGGTTTTCCTCTTTATCTTTCTTTCTCTCTCCTGGTCCTGACTGCTTCAGAGCTCTGAGAACAGCCAAAAGACAAAACAACTGGATGGAGAGGACGAAAACGAGCTGAGCCACTGTGACATAAATTAACAAAGTGATCTCAAAACATGAAAACAACAGAGCAACAACTCCAAAGCAAGCAACAGTTGCCATCCAGGCCGCAGTGCAGCAGATCACTCTATATCTGAGAGTTTTGTACTTCAGGAAGGTTACAGGATGAACCACTGCCAGGTAACGCTCAACACACATCAGACACTCAAACAGAGGACAGGCAGAGAAGGCTAGTCCTTGTCCAAATATAAAACAAAAGATTTGTACAAAGTCGGGGAACACATATAGGAAACTGTTCACACAGAGGAGGATCGCACAGACGGAGAGGTTGAGACTGATAAACTCTGCTGCTAGTCCATTCCCTGTTCCTGTGACTATAAGCCAGATCACGTAAGAGTTGGAAAGACCACTGAACACACTGGTCACGATATATGCTGCTGAAATTGCAGCATAATTAATGTTTGTTGTATGGTTGAAAAATAACTGATCGTCAGAGTTTGATAGATTCGTTTGGAAGATCTCACTGGAGACGTTCATCTCTTCAAGGTGTTCAGCTGTGAACAATAAACGAGAGACAAGAGAAAAGCATTAGTAAAGCAGAATGAACTACACTGAAAGGATAAAATGATACAAACTGGATGTTCGATAACTCTGATATACAATACAAACTTAAGCATGCATCAAAAAGAGTACTTTTGAAATAATCATCTAAACCGATTACCTCTTTCCTGTCGTCTGCAATAAAATCAGTAAAAATGAAGAAAACAGTGTTGTTTCAAAGGTGTTTCATACACAAGGAAAAGAGTAACAATGTCAAGTTATTACAGTATCTTTATATAAAACTCAATGGTGTCTACAGATTTAAGCATGCATCAAATAAAGCACATTTGAAATAATCATCTAAACTGATTACCTCTTTCCTGTCGTCTGCAATAGAATCAGTAAAAATGATGTCGAAGACGGTCACACAAAGATAAAAGCAGCCTTCACAGTCATCTGTTTTATAAGGATTGATGTGGCGAATTAATATCTGCAGCATCAATGCAAATACACGCAATATATTTGCTTGGTAAAGAAGACAGTGTTGTTTTAAAGGTGTTTCATACACAAGGAAAAGAGCAACAATGTCAAGTGGTCATTGTCTTTATACAATAGTCAAGGGTGTCGACAGATTTGTCATGGATTATACTTTAGTAAAATTGGGAATCGTATTCATGGATTAGGCATAATTTGGAAAACAAATACCTGCCTTTTGTCCCTGCAGGGAATAAGTGTGTGTGTGTTATTAAATTGTGCAAATATCCCAACAAATATTTAACAAAAGCCCCAAATTACAATAATCATGTGGAAAAACACTTTTTGCCGATATTATTGCTCTATTAGTTTTTCTACAGTAGTAATGGAAGAACGAATATACTGCATGTTGTGTTTTTTTGTTTGTTTGTTTTTTTTGCTGTTGTTTGTTTAGATCCCCAATAGCCACTACCAACATAGTGGCTAGTCTTCATTCAGCTATTTCTCACACGCACCACCCAAAAACCAAGATATATATGTAGATGCATATAGTTTCACTTACAAATAATTTGGGAACCTTTAATATCCCGGATGAGTCCCCATATAACGTTACAATCTTAAAGATGGTCAGTCAAGGGGGAGAACAGTAACATTAATTTAGGATGTTTTGGAAATTTTACAAACACAAAAGCAAACACACAATATCAACAAGTGAGGGACAAACAATACCACAAATAAATAAATTAAATAAATGAGTTTTATTGAATTGGGAGTTGGAGAGATGAGACATGGGCGACGTCCAAACAATAGAAATAAATAAAACAAAACAACCTGTTCTATTGGCCTAATTTCTACCCTTACCATCCAAAAAGAAAAATATTTATCAATATTGAAAAGAAAATCTTCTTCCTTACTTACATTAAGATAACAGAAAACCAAAACTACAGCGGCTGGAGCTTGCCCCTAACCTAGTGTGTCTTAACAAAAGTGATATCCCACAGTACAGTACAGCCTACAGTACGTGTGCACAATGTATGTCATGTGACAATCTTACCTATCCCACTCTCTAACCTCAAATGTGCGTAAAACTGAGGGTGGACAAATGGAGAACAGACAATAAAAGCGGACATATACCAAAATGTAACACATTGACTGAACAACACAACTAAAAAATTGTATTGCCCGGGCCTCGCGAGTAGCATCCTGTCACCACTTTTATGCCACTGTGGCAGCAGCTGGATTGGAGACAGTCTGATGACATCAAGGAGGAACATGGTCATAGATATTTACATTGTATGTCGCCTACACCTTTGTTGTCTATTGGAAGTAATGCATCAATAGAGCCGTTATTTTAGTACAGGGTTGTGCTCATTTGAAATGAATGTGGGACCAAGATGCAGTGGAGGACTGTCCATCCAGAGCCAGAGATATATACATACATCTATAATGGAGAGTTTTCCTGGCGGTAAGTATGCAAATATTTTTATAAATTACAAAAATTATGATGTGACATCACGTTTCTACATCGATGGATGAGTGATTGCATGGGCATTCTTGACAAAGAGCGAGTGTTTGTGTGCATAGAAGTGTATTATCCATCCTCCCTGTTAAATTTGATCTAGTCCTTGTCCTGAAACACACCACTCTCTCGCTTTTACTTATCATTCTAATGGAGGGAGTGATTCGTTTGTGAATTATTCTCCGAACGACTCGTTCACTAAGCCGACATTAATAAAGTTTCTAGCACCGCAGCAACTTATTGTCATTTTAAATTGCCATTGTTTGCTTATTTTATTCAACAAAACTAGCATGAGCCTAGAATTTATTGCAAGTTGGTGCCACTTTGCCTTATGGTCAGTGCAGTAAGAGACTGTATTATTATCAATACTTGTTTAGCACAAAAGTTTGTAAAATTAAATCTTATCAATGAAATGTTCTGCCTTTATGCTTTGTTTTGTTTGTTTGCTTGTCATTACACCTGTCTGCAGTGCAAAAGTCCAGCATCTTCAAATTGGCTTGTCAGTCTTGACTGGTGCGGTTGAATGACATTAGTCCTGAGAGCACTGTACAAATGTGGCAGCACTGTTGAAGCATGCTCAGGGTCCGTATGCGACATCTAGTGTATATATTTATGGGGTACTGCAAACAGCTGGGCAGCATGAGCCAATGGGAACCAACTGTACAAATGAATGTGGTAAGAGTGTGTGTGTGTGTGTGTGAGAGAGAGAGAGAGAGAGAGAGAGTTGATTGTTGAATGTACAGTGTTTTCTGATCTATGATGATTTTTATTGATTTAAATGAATGATATGATATATATGAATGATATGATACACTAAATAATATGATATACTGAATAATAATATGATATACTGAATAGGGCGCCACGGTGGCGCGTGAGTAGCACGTTCGCCTCACAGCAAGAAGGTCGCTGGTTCGATCCCCGGTTGGGGCAGGTCCCGGTTGGGCCAGTTGGCATTTCTGTGTGGAGTTTGCATGTTCTCCC
>CAIGQQ010028574.1:0-14902 GCA_903798035.1 Danio albolineatus | reverse complement strand
ATATATATATATATATATATATATATATATACACACATATGATATAACAAATTGTGGTTATGTGTATATGAAATTACAACTAACAAATGCAGCAGGGCATTAAAAACTTACCGTTTATTTCTTTGCATTTTAACTTTGTAAACTATAAAATCATGGGTCTCCTCACGGTTTGTGTCCCATTTTGTTAACCAACTGACAGTTGTCCGCTCCCCTCCCTCTGATCAAAGTGCTCCATGCCCATTATGAAGCTTTTTTTTTTTTTAATTCTGAGGTAAACTCGAACCGAAAAAGGCCCTTTCATAGCCCTTGTAAAAAAACTGTAGTTTTGGTGAGCTTATCTATTAAAATGAAATACATATGAATAAAAACAGAATCCCCAAAAAAATCCATGCAAAATAAATAAAACAGTAGCAGACTTTTTCAAATCTTTTGGCTTCTACAATAACCCCATCATTCATTGTGTTTAGGTTAATTAATAGCATTTCTTTCTCTTTTTTATTGGAGGGGAGTTTGGGGTCATTCCTTTCATTATTTGAATTTTACTTGAAAATGTGATGTATTTTTAATGACCATGGAAGAACTGAACTGGAATCATGCCATTTTTAATACTGTAATATATTAGCTGTTTTTCTGTCTCAGTCCCTTCTCTGGAGGTTCAATAAATTGTTTCATAGATGCCCATGATCTAAGCTGTTAATATTTTCACCTGGCTCTTCTATAATTCAATATATTTGCATACATTTGTAAGCGTCAAAAAAATAAATCCAGCATTTTAGATTCTTGCTTGTGAGTGGCACTGCTTATCCAAGAGGACCGAGCTTGTCATCTGTGTTGAAATTGTGAGAGCATTTGACAATATTAAACAACAGAAGGTTTCTTTTTGCTTCATATTCGGCTAAAGGTAAAGCTATTTTGTTGTTGTTGTTGTTGTTTACTTAAAACTTTTCATTAGCATTTATATTAACTTAAAGATCTGCACCAAATAAATATAATTTAAATGCAGTTTTGTCTTTAAAATAAATTCTCATTGAACTTTTTTCAGATATCAGGTAAAAGGAGGAAAAAGAAAAATGGATTTTTACGTCATATCAAACAGCAACATCACAACAAACACCACTGCTTCATTCTCTGACTTACAAACTGCTGGACTGATCTTTTCCCTCCTGGTTGTATTACCCGAGAACTCCTATGTGATCTGGCTCATCGTCACAGGAGCTGGAAATGGAGTTGCGTCAGAGTTCTTCAGCCTCAATCTCTCCATTTGTGAACTGTTTCTCAGCCTACAGTCTTTTTTGGCTCTACTGAGCAACGTTTATCTAAATATCTGCTTAGTTCTAGGATTTCTGTCAGGTTTTTCTGTCACTGGTCGTGGTCTGTTTCAGTGTCTGATCTGTGTTGAGCGTTACCTGGCAGTGGTTCATCCTGTAACCTTTCTGAAGTACAAACCTCTCAGATATAAAGTGATCTGCTCCTCCGCTGCCTGGATCATTACTCTTCTGACTTGTGTGTTTGCCCATTTTGCTTTCTTTCAACTTCATATGTTTTCGTTCATGTGCTTTTACCTTTGTCAGGCTGCAGTTACTTTCTCTATCATGTTGTTCTGCTGTTTGGCTGTTCTCAGAGCTCTGAAACAGTCAGGACCAAGAGACAGGAAAAGACAAGAGGAAAACCGCATGAAGAGAAGAGCGTTTAATATTATTGTAATGATTGTGCTTTCAATGTTACTCATATATGCTTCATATGTGTGGTCAGGGCTCAGCTATATTGTGAATAATGAGCTTGTTTTAATACACTGGACTGTCAGTCAGGCCTTTTGTTTGATAGGTGGTTTGGTTCAACCGCTTCTTTATCTCCAAAGAATGGGTAAACTACCATTTTGTAAAGCTTTATAATCCCGCTAATACTTTGGCTTTCGTTTATGTACATGTGTACATTTTCTGTAAAGTTTAATGGCATCCTTGATGTATTCAAACATGAAATTAGGAAACATCTTTTTGTAGAATAAACAGCTTTGGTATTGCTGGTTTGTACATTCATACATTTTCCTTCTACTTAGTCGCTTATTTCAGAGGTTGTCACAGCGGAATATATCACCAACTATTTCAGCATATGCTTTATGCAGCAGATGCCCTTCCAGCCACAACCCAGTACCGGACAACAACCATAGACACTCATTCACACACTACAGCCAATTTAGTTCATTCAATTCACCTATAGTGCATGTCTTTGAACTGTGGGAGAAACCAGAGCACCTGGAGGAAACCCACACGAACACAGGGAGAACATGCAAACTCCACACAGAAATGCCAACTGACCCAGCCGGAACTCGAACCAGCAACCTTCTTGTTGTGAGGTGACAGTGCTACCCAATGAGCCACCGTGTCACCCATTAGTACTCAATGTTTTATATAGTTTACTAATCTAATTTTTACAATTTTTTTTTTTTTAAGTTACGCAATAGTTACTTTCCCTGGTAATTACTTACTTTTATGATTATGTAACTCAGTCACTAACTCAGTTATTATTTGTGAGAAGTAACTAGTAACTAAAACCAATTACTCTTAAAGGAACGTGCCCAGCACTGGATATTAATCTACAAAAACTAAAGGTCAAAACTAAAAATGAATAGCCAAAATAATTCCCTGGAAACTTATAATAATAATTTGTCACGGACAGATTGCAGGACAAGAGATTGCGAGTTAACAACTTCATTCTCTCGGAGAGAGAGAGAATGAAGAAAGAAGAAGAGAAAAAAAACAACAACAAAAAAACCCCACACACCACACAGAGCTGGTTTTTCAAAGGGAACTCAAAAGCCGCCCGCTCGGCCGTGAGAGAGAGAGACAATAACTGGAGGTTTCCTTTAGCCCATCACTGCGAAGCGGAGCACGTCTGACCTTTAGGCACTGATGATCAGAGCACAGAGTTCAGCCAATAGCTACAAATAACGATGAATACTACAGGACAAAACTGGAAGAAACAAGCAGGCAATTTCTGAGTCAGACAAACTTAGTGTCACGCACACAGCAACAATAAACTGACAACAGAGGATAAGAAAGGGAAGGAGATGTAGGAAAGCCAATAAGCGTAAAGTGAAAGCAGGTGCAAAAGACTAACAGCTGAGAGCAGAACACAGAAGGGACAAACAGACAAGGATCAAACCGGGTTCATGACATAATTATAATAATAATATTTAAATTTATTTGTAAATGGCACCTTTCTGGACCCCCAAGGTCGCCTTACAACACGCATCAACAGCCATACCAGAACAAATTAAAACAATAAAACGTTGCCGAACAAAATTTTACAAGCATGTAAAGAGTTGCAGGTATAAAAACATCATGAGAACAAAATAACATGATAAAAGATAGTCAGAAGAAAGCCTAAATAAAAAGATAGGGCTTGAGATTTAAAGGTGTGAAGACTGTCAGTGCTCCTTAGGTCCAGGGGAAGCGAGTTCCATAGTCGAGGAGCCGCTGAACTAAAAGATCTCCCTTCCATTGTGCTTTATCGAGTGCAAGGTGACACTAGAGAGAAAGAGTTGGCTGATCTAAGAGTGCGAGATGGGGGTATAGATTTGGATAAGTTTAGGGAGATATTGAGGAGCAAGTTTATGAAGTGCCTTGAAAGTGAGAAGTAGTGTTTTAAAATCAATACGAAAGTTGTGGAGGCTAGTGAAGCTGATAGAGAAGTGGTGCGACATGCTTGTGAGATGAAGTCCTAGAGATGACACGAGCTGCATGGTTCTGAACCAGTTGGAGTTTATGGAGAAGTTTAGAAGGAAGCCCAGTGAGAGGTGCATTACAGTAGTCAAGACGTGAAGTAACTAATGCTTGGATGATAATTGCTGTGTTATTGGTTGTGAGAAGAGTGGAGACGCAAATGGAAATATGCAGTATGTGTAATATTATTGACGTGACTTTCAAATGAAAGTGTGCTATACAAGATGACACCCAAACCAGCTGACATAAAATGCCTGTTAATGGTTTAGTTTCTTTAACTCTTCGTTCATGTGTTACGGCCATCTCGCTCACGACCGTACCATAAAAAGAATCAGATACACAAAAAGGTATATAATGAAATAAACATTTATTAAAGGGTACGACAAACTGACTAGGGTTTTGAAATAAATAAGAAATCAACTAAAATTCTCTCAACAAAATACAACACAAAAGCATAAGACAACAAAACAAAGTGTTGGGAAATAATGATCTCTCTGGGGAATAATGGTCCACCAGAGGAAGTACCGATCTTCACAAAAAATTCAAATATATACATTCTCCACTGTGAGGCCACCAAAAGGGAAGAAAAGGGAACACAGGGTCGTAACACATGAAGCAAAAATATTTTTTAGTTTTAGTTTGTAATTTTACTGTTTGTAATTTTACTATCAATTAATAGAGAAAAATCTGTGTAGTAAAATTTCCCACAGTGGAATGAACCACCAACTATTCCAGCATACGTTTTACGCAGCAGATACCCTTCCAGCTGCAACCCACAAGGAAACACTCATACACTCTCGCATTCACACACATACACTCATACACTACAGGCAATTTTGTATACCCAATTTTGTTTACCCAATTTTGTTTACCCAATTCACCAATAGTGCATGCCTTTGGACTGTGGGGGAAACCCACGCCAACATGGGAAGAGAACATGCCAACTGACCCAGGACAAAAATGCCAACTGACCCAGCCAGGACTTGAACCAGCGACCTATATTAACCTTATCATTTATAATTATTAATCCGTACAAATATATATATTCATTCATTCATTCATTTTCTTCTCGGCTTAGTCCCTTTATTATTCCGGGGTCGCCACAGCGGAATGAACCAACAACTTATCCAGCATTTGTTTTACGCAGCGGATGCCCTTCCAGCCACAACCCATCTCTGGGAAACACATCCACACATTCTCATTCACACACATACACTACGGACAATTTAGCTTACCCAATTCACCTGTACCGCATGTCTTTGGATTGTGGGGGAAACCGGAGCACCCGGAGGAATATATATATATATGGGAATATATATATGGGTTGTAGGTAGGTCAAACTTTGTAAAGTGCATGGTTCATTTTTCCCTGCATCCTGATTTTTCATTGAATATTCACGCATATCTACAATAATTGCTATTCACAAAGTTAAACACAATGATATTATGTACAAAACGTTCTGGATAAAGCAATCAAACACAATTCTAACTTACCCAAACATAACAAGGGTTATCTCTGACATCAGGAATGCTGTAAATACAAAGAAAAGAGTCATATTTATTATGGGAATTCAACAAATAGGAGTAGAGCATTTTAAATGAACATATTTATCAACATCTTTAACCAGTTAAAATGGTCAGAAAGCACATTTTCCTGAGCATCTCATCCAGTATATTTATATGAAAACACATGGTGTATTCTGGTGTTGCCACAGATTTCATTTGAATGTAAAATATGGATAAAAATACGGATTATATTACATGTAAATTATTTTTACACAAGATATGAAACAAGACAATTTGTTTGCTATCTCATATTTGTATATTAGGCTTCATGTATATAAATTAATATGAAAACAGGGTGGCCTCTCATGTGTATATGAAAAATATGGATTACAGAATGCTCTGCATTTCAATTATTTGTATACACAGATACGAAACAATATGAGGAAAATTTGCATTGTTTTGTATACAAATGTGATTTTTACTAAGAGATGGTTATGTCAAATTTAATCTCATATTTGCATTTAAGGTTTTTTTTTATGTGGTGTGTAGTATTTAAAGTGATCCATATATATCCAAAGTGACAGTAATCAGTCAGCAAAACAGCACAGGGATTGACACAGATCCTGAAAACGTTCACTCTTCAGGTGATTCATCTTTTTTTTCATTGAACAATATTTTATTATGTTATTGTGATTACAGGCTTGAGGATGAATATTTAAATTCAGATGCATAAAGGGTATTGCTCAATTTGTTTAGAATATATGAAAGATGACTGAAAATGATTTGTTTTTAAACAAATTCTATTTTCAAATGATCTACTATTGGGATGCAGACTTGTTTTGAGTGCAGGAAAACCGCATGAGCTTTACATGAGAAATCATATCAGGCCTGCTAATTAAATTCATTGATTTAATCCAATGACCGGGGTGGAAAAAATGTGTCGACTGAGGAAAAAAACACAACATTACACTATTAGATAAAAGATTCTCTGTAATTACAGTTTCCTGATAAAAATGTTACCTTTAAAAAGCCACAGCAGATTGCTGAACTGCATAGATTTTGTCCTAAATCTCTTGAAAGAGCTTTAAGAGAAAAAATTAAAAAATATATTTTGTTTGTTTTGTTTTGTTTTTTTTAATGTTGGTAAACAACCCAAGCTACACTGCTAGACATTACTGCAATTTTACAGTTATTTACTGCAAAAACGCCCGGTAAAATATGACATACATTCTTTACAGTTCACTACTGTAATGTGCACTGCATTGTGGGTAATTTAAAACTTTTGCAGTAACTTACTGCATATTAGAAATTTGCGGTATTCTACTGTAATCGAAGTAATCAAGTACTGCTACTGTAATTGAAGACAAAAAGGAGACAGTTGATGAAAAAAATTAGTTTTTAGAAATACTAAATAAATAGTTTGTACTGCTAGTGTAAAATTGAAATTAATTACAGTAAAACTAGTGTAAAAGTTGTCACTGTAAAATTAAAATGTGTTAAAGTGTATTTTACCATCAAAAGAAGTTGCAGTAAGGGTATTTTATGGTAAAAAAAAAAAAAGAAATTGGGGTAGGGCCCTGCTACTGTAAAACACATTTACAGATAAGTTACTGTAAGGGGGTAGTTACAGTGACTTGCTGGGAATAGTGCTGTAATCAAACTGTTATTTTGTAAAAATGCTGCCAGTAAGTTTTCGGTAAAAATACAAAAAAATGTCTAACAGTGCAATGGTCTGTAACTACAATTATCAATTTATATGCAAAATCTTTTTAAATGTATTTTTTAAAGCATGGCCATCGTAGCCCAGAAGTTTATGTAAATTTGGATGAATCCAAATATTTCTTAGGAAATAGTGCAATATAATTAGGTTGAGATACAACTCTTTGAAAATCAGAGGGTTAAAAAACAACACTTATAATTGAGAAAATCCCCTTTAAAGTTGTCTAAATTCTGTTCTCAGCAATGCCTTTTACTAATGAATGCTTTGATAGCGACAAAATTTAGAAAAATGTTCTCATAGAACATGATTTTTGGCATTAAATATAAATCTAGAAATTTGATCAGTGAAATTTATTTTTGGCTATTCCCAACAACATGAAACTGGCCTTGTGATCCAGAGTCACATATGTCTAACACTAATTCTAAATGCTAACATCATTTTTACGTAATATTTTAATGATTTTTGGCATAAAATATAAATCAGAAATTGTATTTGGCATGTTCCCAAAAAAAAAAAGAAAGAAAAAAAACACATAAGCCTGGTCTTGTGATCCAGGGTCGCTTATGGCTTTTAATGATTAAATAGAAACACTTCATGCAACTTCTTTTTAAATGCATTTTTAAAGCATGACCATCATATAGCCCAAACATTGTGTGTAGTAAATTTGTATGAATCAAAATATTTCTTAGGAATGTCTGCAATGCCTATGCTTTTCACATTCGCCACAATAATGACTTCATAATGAAATAAGTTATCTTTTGAGAGTAATTTCTGATGTCAATATGCAACTTTTAAATTATTTCAATTAAACTACAAATCCAAATCAGAAAAAGTTGGGACAGTGGAAAAAACAAATTTAAAAAATAAAAGAAAGTACTGATTTCCAAATTTACTTTGAATTGTATTTCAATGCAAGCAATATGAATACAAAAACATTCAATGTTTTGTCTGGTCAGCTTAATTTCATTTGTAAATATATATTGCTTCCTGTGATTCAGACCTGCAACACATTCCATGAGCAATTAAGAGCTAGTAATCAGGTAAACTGGCCTGCCTTCAGTCCTGACCTGTCTCCAATAGAGAATGTGTGGTGAATTTTGAAATGAAAAACAAAGACCCTGTACAGTTCCCCACCCTAAGACTTGTTTGCAGGAAGAACAAGATTACACCTGAAACACTTCATCACTCGGTGTCTTCAGTCCCAAAACATCTTTCAAGTGTTGTAAAAAGGAATGGCAACGTTACAATGCTTTACTAAAATGCTTTACTGTTCCAACCATTTTTGAAATGTCTTGCGAGAACCACAATTGGAATATGTGCTTATTTTAAAAATCTTGAGGAACACATCAAATAATGTGCTGTTGTATTGTCTGCAATAAAATACTGTAAAGTCAAGGTAAATTTAGAAATTTTGACTTGTTTTTTTATTCGCGGTTTCCATACTGTGCCAACTTTTGGTTGTACATATTTCACATGTGATTTTAATATGATTACAGATCTAAACCTCATGTAAAGCTTATGTTTTTTGTTTGTTAGGAAAATGAACAATTACATAATTTTCTCTTGCTTTAAATGAGCTGATGTTTTCTATGCCTCTAGGCTGAGAAAACAGACAACAGAAGATGGATAACTTAACAGTGAACTTCACATCTGTGGCATCCATGAACTCAACAGCGGCACAACAAATCAACTTCTTGAACATATTTGTGTACGCCTTTAATTTACTTGTAGGTCTTCCAATGCACTCATATGTGATCTGGCTCATTGTAACAGGAACAGGAAGTGGAATTGCATCTGAATTTTTCAACCTCAGTCTCTCTATCTGTGAAATCGGCACCTGTCTGAACTGTTTGATCTTTATATTGTCAAACTGGTTTCCAAGTATTTCCAATTTAGGAGTATTTTTTATAGGACTAGGCATCACTGGTCGTCCTCTGTTTCAGAGTCTGATCTCTGTTGAGCGTTACCTGGCGGTGGTTCATCCTGTAAGCTTCCTGAGATTCAAACCGCTCCGGTATAAAGTGATCTGCTCCATTGCGGTCTGGATAACAACTCTTGGCTCCTGCACAGTCTGCATGCTCACAATGACATCCAACTTGAACATATACACTTCGTTCTTCTTAACGCAGCTTCTGTTCTACATCTCCATTCAGCTGTATTTCTGTTTGACCGTTCTCAGAGCTCTGAAGCAGTCGGGACCAGGAGATAAAATGAAAGAGAGAGAGGAGGAAAATCAAGTTAAGAAAAGAGCATTTTATCTCATTCTAATAATTACTGTGAACATGTTTGTCATTTACCTGCCCTTTGTTATCGCCGCACTGTTTACTCTCGTGGCTAACATCTTCGTTGTAGTACTATGGAATTGTGGTTTCTTTTTCTTTGCGCTGGCTGGATTTTTACAGCCTGTTCTTTATCTTCACCGGTACGGGAAATTCTCCTGCCTCTGTTCCTCATGAAACTTATTTTAGTGATAACTTACTTGATATTATTAACATATAATTAATAATTAGATCTTACATATGTGATCCTGGATTACTCAAGTATCATAATGTAAGCTTATTAAATGAGCTTTCATTTGATGAATGGTTTGATCAAATAAAAAGATCAAACTCTTTGGAAATCTGAAATCTGAGGGTTCAAAAAGATCCCACAATTGAAAAAAAAATCACCTTTAAAGTTGCTTCGAATGGACGTTATCAGTGGTTATCAGCTGATAGATATTGGCCAGTAGGGACCTTCAGCACCTACTAGTAGGTTTTGAAGGCTGTTCTCATCCATCCACGTGGTTAATCGGCTATACTAATAAAGAAGATTCCAGATCCAGGTCTGTTTTTACATTACTGTGATGGTTGGGTTTAAGGTTGGGGTAGGCGTATATGTTAATAAAATAAAATTAATGTGAAATTTAATAAGTAATATAAATAATTCTCGTGGGTTATCGGCTATACTAATAGAGAAGACTCCAGATCTGTTTTTGCATTACTGTGACGGTTCTGTTTAGGGTTAGGGTAGGGCTAGATGTGAATAAAATACACTAAATAGGAAATTTAATAAATAATTCTCATGGTTAATCGGCTATATATATAGAGAAGACCCCATATCCAGATCTGTTTTTGCATTATTGTGGCGGTTGCGTTTAGGGTTGGGGTAGATGTTAATAAAATACACTTAATAGGAAATTCAATAAATAATTCTCGTGGTTAATCGGCTATACTAATAGAGAAGACTCCAGATCTGTTTTTGCATTACTGTGACGGTTGTGTTTAGGGTTGGGGTAGGGGTAGATGTTAATAAAATACACTTAATAGGAAATTAAACAAATAATTCTCGTGGTTAATCAGCTATACTAATAGAGAAGACTCTAGATCTGTTTTTGCATTACTGTGACGGTTGGGTTTAGGGTTAGGGTAGTCATTTAGAGATCATCTAATTCAGTGGTTCTCAAACTGTGGTACGCGTACCACTAGTGGTGCGTGGATGAATCTCTAAATCATTAAAGTAAAAAAACAAACACACTTTTAACCCTTTGACGCATAAGATAACACCGATGTGATCAGTAAGTAGATTTTAATAGGCTAAACCTTTTATTTAAGTGGCTGCCAATAATAAATATTCTTCAGTAGATGAATTAATCTGCCTCGTTTTTGAACTGTGCAGTGCTGTAGCTGCTTAATTAGGCCTACTATGCTACTGTACTTCAATACTGGTTATTATGGTGGTACTTAGAGAGACAATTTTTTTTCTGAGGTGGCACTTGGTGAAAAAAGCTTGAGAACCACTGATCTAATTGACTTGTATAAAGCAGGCTTATACATAAAATAGAGAAGTAACTATTACTGTAGCTCTATAATAAAGTATGTAATTTTTATTTTAATTGTAGTCACTGATGATATTTCTGTTTAATCTTTTAATAAAACAAATAATTTCTGACGCAGCTTCATTTCAGTTCAGGTTTTGATATCTATTGTATAAAAACTAATCTCACTTTAAAGGAACACTTCACACAGCCAATCTCTGGATATGGTGGTAACACTTTTAGCTTAGCATAAATCATTGATTCAAATAAGACCATTAGCCTCTCATTTGCTATTTTCTAGATCGATATGACTAGGAAGTGTAATAATCAAAGAACTTTGCTGCTTTACCATGGTTGGAGCAAGTGCAATGATATTATCATTCATTTTCTTTTCGGCTTAGTCCCTTAATTAAAATGGGGTCGCCACAGCGGAATGAATCGCCAACTTATCCAGCACGTTTTATGCAGGGGATGCCCTTCCAGCTGCAACCCATCTCTGGGAAACATCCACACACACTCATACACTACGGACAATTTAGCCAATCCAATTCATCTGTACCACATGTCTTTGGACTGTGGGGGAAACCGGAGCACCCGGAGGAAACCCACGTGAACGCAGGGAGAACATGCAAACTCCACACAGAAATGCTAACTGACCCAGCCGAGTTTCCAACCAGCGACCTTCTTGATGTGAGGCGACAGCACTACCTACCGCGTCGCCCTGCAATATTATATAACAGCTAAAATATTCCCCAACTAGGTACTGTGACTAGGTAACAGCTCTGCATAAAATTATTGTGCCAGCCACAGCCATGGTACGGCAGCAAAGTTCCTTGATTAATACGCCAGAATGTAAGAATAGTTCCTATCCATATCGGTTTAAAAATTGTAACTTTTTTATTCTTAGTACATGATGTAATGTGTTTTATTCTTAGTTCGCAATGTTACCTCAGAAGGGTCAAGGTTTAAATTATTGAAACTAGTCTTTGATTTCTGCGCAAAATGCTAATGGACTAATGTGATTTAATGATTTATGCTAAACTAAGCTTTAAAATGCTCTCATCAGGCATGCATATTGGCTAAATGGGTTTAAAAATGGTAAAACTCTAGGGGAGTTGCAATAATGACCCTATTTCTTCAAAATAAAATAAAATAAATAAATATAAAATTCACCAAGTTGTCTTTCTTCACTATGGTGTTTTTGGACTGATAAAAACCTGAAAAAAAAACTATGAATTGATTTGTCTAGGGTCTCACGGTGGCGCAGTGGGTAGCACAATCACCTCACAGCAAAAAGATCGCTGGTTCGAGCCCTGGCTGGGTCAGTTGGCATTTCTTTGTGGAGTTTGCATGTTCTCCTCATGTTCGCGGGGGTTTCCTCCACAAGTTTAAAGACATGCAGTGCAGGTGAATTGAATAAACTAAATTGGTTGGAGTGTATGTGTGTGAATGCAAGACCGATGGGTGTTTTCCAGTGATGGGTTGCGGCTGGAAGGAAATCTGCTGCATAAAACATATGCTGGATAAGTTGGCGGTTCATTGGGCTGTGGCGACTCCTGATTAACAAAGGGACTAAGCCAAAAAAAATGAATAAATGAATGGTTTGTCTACTTAAAAAGAGTGTGTCGTTTTGAACTGTGATCACAGCTACATAAACATTTGCATGTGACATAACCATTTTTGTTACCATGCAACCTGTAACATTAGATCAGACTAGAGAACGCTGTGCAGAAAAGGTCTGGGTTGACATCACTCTCAAGGTGACTGATATTTTGTAATATCCTTTAACAGTGTTTGTCTACTTACACGGATTAGTTATTATCTTGATTACTTTAGATTGTAAAAATATGTGCATGAGCTTAATCTTTTGTTATCACTTTATTTTGATGGACCATTTAACAGATTTTGTTGATTATATGTTACATTACAACTACATGCCAACTAATTATTATTAGAGTACTGCTGAACTGTAAAGTTAGGTTTAGGGTTAGTATAGACCAGGGGTGTCCAAACTTGGTCCTGAAGGGCCGGTGTCCTGCAAAGTTTAGTTCCAACCTCAATCAGCCACACCTGGACTAGCTTGGACAGTTTGGACATCCCTGGTATAGACGATTTCACTGTGGCCATGTCATTGGCCAATGAACATTTCCTGCCTGTTGTTAAACGATTTCATAACTGTAACAATAAAATTTTTGATTATGATTAAATCATAACCGAATGTTAAAACAGCTATCTTAACATTATTTATCAATATAGGACTCTTTTTGGAAGCTACAGAAAAATAAAATATGAAAAAAGGGACTATTGTTTTTGTTTACATCCCTCAAAATGGTCAATAAGTTGACGTATTTGCAAAGTGTCTTATAGCCAGGAAAATGTCTGTGTGTGGAGCAGTATCATAAGCTATTAAGCAGGCAGTCTGCTAATAGCATAATGAGAATTATTTGCCATGTATTTGTAATGTAATAAAGTGATAATGACCTTTTTTTGACAGTTAACATTAGGTACAGTAGGGGAAATAAGTACTGAGCACGTCATGATTGTTTTTTTTTTTTTTTTGACATGGTATTGAACCAGATTTTGATAAAATTAATTCATTAATTTCCTTCAGCTTAGTCCCTTATTTATCACAGGTCGCCACAGCGGAATGAATCGCCAATTACTCTGTCATTTGTTTTAAGTATGGCCTTCCAGCTGCAACCCAGTGCTAGGAAACATCCATACTCTCTCTTTCACACACACATTCATACACTACAGGCAATTTAGTTCATCCAATTGACATTTACTGCATGTCTTTGGACTGTGGGGGAAACTGGAGCACCCGGAGTAAACCCACATGAACACAGGGGGAACATGCAAACTCCACACAGAAATGCCAACTGACCCAGCCAGTACTCGAACCAGCGACCCGTTTGCTGTGAGGCAACAGTGCTCACCACTGAGCCATCATACCGCCAGTACTGAACTACTGAAATGTATTTAATACTTAATATAAACATATTTTTTGGTGATTGTAGCTTAAAGACGCCTCTCATATGGAGAATGAAGTCACATGCATTGCTCAGGTGTGATTTTTTTTTCACAGACTTCAACAGAGTGCAAAAATCCTGGTCTCGTCTATCAAATCTGATCTTTTTTTTTTTTTTTGTATTTTCTATTGGATTCAAGTCAGGTGACTGGCTGGGCCATTCTATAGCTTGATTTTCTTTCTCTGAAACTATTTGAGAGTTTCCTCAGCTGTGTTCTGGATCATTGTCTTGCTGAAATGTCCACTCTGGTTTCATCTTCATCATACTGGTAATGTAGATGTTCGACTGAAGCATCGAATATTAACTTTCAAGTGACAAGGGCAGAGGGTTGCTGAATTACTACTGGTTTCAGCTGCTGTCTGGGCTTTCACTGCTTTTCTACACCTCCCTTTCTTCATGTGTTCGTGTTCACTTTTTTCCTATGTCATTTCAATTCGTTAAACTTAACTTCATTTGTGAACTAATTCTGTTTTCTTTACAAATATAGATTTCTTTGGTTGATACCATCATCCAGTAAAAAATTAAAGTCAACAGCAACTTTAGAAAAGTTTTCTGAGAAAAACGGTGATGTGTCCAATACTTATTTTCCCCACTGTATATTTGCATTATTAATCTATCAAAAATTAAAACAAACATGCACAAACTGACACACTCATTTTTTTTCTGTTGTCTATTTTGTAGACCTTCACAAACACTGTTAGAGAAGAACCAAACATGAACAGCTCCACTGTGAACTTCACCTCCTTTGCGGTTGATCCTCTCACTGACCTTATACCGTATTTCAGAGCTGGTGTGCTGAGCTTTAATCTACTGTTTGGGGTTCCTTCAAACACCTATGTGTTATTGCTTATTGTTAGAGAAAGAAGAATTCCTTCAGAATTCTTCAATATCAACCTCACAATTTGTGAGATCATTTACTCTCTGACTTTTTTTGGTTATTTTTTGTATGTTCTACAAAAAATCCCAAGTCTGCGATTAATAAGTAATTTTTTTCAAGGACTTACCATCACTGGTCGTCCTCTGTTCCAGTGTCTGATGTGTGTTGAGCGTTACCTGGCAGTGCTTCATCCTGTAACCTTTCTAAAGTACAAACCTCTCAGATATAGACTGATCTGCTGTGCTGTGGTCTG
>CAIGQQ010028573.1:85902-96859 GCA_903798035.1 Danio albolineatus | reverse complement strand
TTTAACGAATCTAAAATACGTTACTTAGGGTGCATGGCACATTTCAGACGACAAATCCACTGGAGGGTGCTGTAGACATTTTAATGGATCTAAAATGTTTCTTAGGGTTCTTTTTGTTGTATGTTTCAGATGAAAAATCCACTAGAGGGCGCTGTCGACAATTTAACAAATCTAAAATACGTTAGTGTGAGTTTTGAATCTGAAATACATCATTTAGGATGAAATGAACGTTTCAGATGACAAATCCACTAGATTGCGCTGTCGACACTTTAACGAATCTAAAATACGTTACTAAAAATCCACTAGAGGGCACTGTAGACATTTTAATGGATCTAAAATGTTTCTTAGGGTTCATTTCGTTGTATGTTTCTGATGAAAAATCCACTAGAGGGTGCTGTCTACATTTTAGCAAATCTGAAATGCGTTACTTGGGGTGCATTCTGAATCAGAAACACTTCATTTAGAGTGCGATAAACGTTTCAGATGACAAATCCACTAAAGGGCGCTGTGTACATTTTAGCGAAACTGAAATGTCACTTAGGTTACGTTTTGTTGTACGTTTCAGATACACATCCTTCTTGTACACGTTCACCAGAAGATGCTGCTTGTCATACAGATAACAGACATCGTTAAGTGGTTTTGTGGTGTTTATGTGGTGTTTTGCAAAGAATAATAAAATAATAAACAAAATAATTCCTCAATAGGATGTCCCTATGAATATCATTTTTACATATAAACTGCAGTCAAACATGTGCTGAAGTATGTTTTTGCAGTTTCACACTAAATTTAGACTGAAGCATGTAATTTCTACATATGTTTATTGATATTACCAGCCAGGCTCATTGGAAATACGAGCCTTGGCCTACGTTTGTTTAGCGAAATGTAAAATAAGTTACTCTTGGTGCACTTTGTTGCATGTTTTAGATAACAAAACCTGTAGAGGGCGCTGTCTACGTTATTGTGAATCTGAAATATTTCACTTAGGGTGCCTTTTGTTGTGATTCAGATGACAAATCCACTAGAGGGCGCTGTCCACATTTTTGCGAAACGTAAAATAAGTTGCTCTGGGTACATTTCATTGAAGGTTTCAGATGACAAACACAGAGCTACATTTTAGAGAATCTGAAATACGTTACTCAGGGTGCGATTTCTTGTTTAAAATGACAAATCCACTAGAGGGCACTGTCCATATTTTCGCGAATCTAAAATACGTTACTTAGGGTGCATTTTGTTGTATGTTACAAATTACAAATCCACTAGAGGGCACTGTCCATATTTTCGCGAATCTAAAATACGTTACTTAGGGTGCATTTTGTTGTATGTTACAAATTACAAATCCACTAGAGGGAGCTGTCTACATTTTAGTGAAACTAAAATACGTTTCTTAGGGTGTGAATGATACAAGCCTCTGCATTTTCGTAACAAAATAAGTTGCTCTAGGTACATTTTGTTGCATGTTACAGATGACAAATCCACTAGAGGGCACTGTTTACACTTTAACGAAACTAAAAATCTTAAGATGTCATTTGTTTTAAATTCATACTTTTTTTAAATTGTTGATAAATATCGATTTGAAAGTTAATTAAAACATAAGAAATATCGTTATTGCGACACTCAATACTGCATATTTTTCCAATATTGTGCAGCCCTAATCGAAATGTTTTGGAATTATTTAAAGGAACTCGCACTGCAGCTCATTATAATGCGTAATGTTTGCTAGTGTGTGTGACAGCAGGACTGACCTTCACACAGCAGCTGGAGGTCACAGTGTTTCCCAAAAGCAGAGAATGGCTGTAATCAGCAGTGATTTCCAGCTCAGCACTGCCTCGGGCTCAAACACTAAAGCGCATCACATTAACGCATGAGACCCACACCCTTAATGGCCAGAGCCAATCAATGAGGTCCGTCAGAACCTGAAGCTGGGACGTCCTGAAGCCTGAATCCTCCCATTCACATACTAAACCAACTCCAAACACTACATGTATAAGTCTAAACTACACTGTCGAAAATATATGTTAATCAACAGTGTTTATTTAGGGTGGTGAAATGCATTATGGGAGAAATAATTCATCATTTGAGGATGAAAATTCAACTCGACAGTTTAACAAAGTGACTTTTATTGACATTTTAGCAGTCCCACAGCATACACTCACAGGCCACTTTATTAGGTACACGGCTCCAACTCCTTTTTAACGCAAAATTCAGCCAATCACATGGCAGCAACTCAATGCATTTAGCCATGTAGACATGGTCAAGTCGATCTACTGGATTTCAAACCGAGCATCAGAATAGGGAAGAAAGGTGATTTAAGTGACTTTGATCGTGGCATGTTTGATGCTGCCAGACGGGCTGGTTCTATGGGCGCAAATACCTTGTTGATCCCAGAGGTCAGAGGAGAATGGTTCCAGCTGATAGAAAGGCAACAGTAACTCAAATAACCACTCGTTACAACCGAGGTCTGCAGAAGAGCATCTCTGAACGCACAACATGTTTAACCTTGAGGCGGATGGGCTACAGCAGCAGAAGACCACACCGGGTGCCACTCCTGTCAGCTAAGAACAGGAAACTCAGGCTACAGTTCACACAGGCTCACCAAAACTGGACAATAGAAGATTGGAGAAACGTTGCCTGGTCTGAGGAGTCTCCATTTCTGCTGCCGCATTCAGATGGTTGGGTCAGAATTTGGCGTTTTCTGAAGAGTCTAACTGTATTCAGGTAAGGAAATCCATCACGAAATATGGAAAACTACTAATTTACACATATTTTTTTACAGTGTATACATCTCTTTGACACAACAGGGATGGGTATCACTAAGGTTAATGGTATTAATACTTTTATTGATACCACTTATCGGTTCGGTACTTTAACGGTACTCTTATTGGTATTTTAGTAGTGTTTTTTGTTTTTTATGAAAAAAATATTGAACGGAATCATTCATTCATTCATTTTCTTTTCAGCTCAGTCCCTTTATTAATCCGGGGTCGCCACAACGAAATGAACCGCCAACTTATCCAGCATATGTTTTACACAGCGGATGCCCATCCAGCCACAACCCATCTCTGGGAAACATCCATACACACTCATACACTACTGACAATTTAGCTCACCCAAATCACCTATACCACATGTCTTTGGACTTGTGGGGGAAACCGGAGCACCCGGAGGAAACCCGCGCGACCAAGGGGAGACCATGCAAACTCCACACAGAAATGCCAACTGACCTAGCTGAGGCTCGAACCAGCGACTTTCTTGCTGTGAGGCGAACGTGCTACTCCCTATACCTTTAAAGTTCACATATGCTGTTTTTTGAATAGGTGTGTAATGGATCTCGGTTGATCCGTGATTCGTAGGGATCACAACCCATGGTTTGGAACACACGTGACCCGTGGATTAATACTTTTTTTTTTTACTGGTAGATGAATTGCCTCTCGCATCATTCAAATCACATGTTTGAAAGCATTTAGGCTTTCCTGTAAAATATAATGATGACGGAAGAAGTTGTGGTGGGTTATTCAGGATGTGGAGGGTTTTTTAGGTTATTAAAGGTGTTTTCTGTCACTACTTGTTTAGTCTGCATTAATGCATTCAGTGTAGGCTGCACGATCAATCATTAAAAGATCAGGATCTCAACACACACGCAACAGAAATGATACATGATGGTGATTTGCATATGTTTATTAATCCTTCGAATCGCTGCATTTAAATCTGAAAATGCAAAAATCAAGAAAGAGATTCAGTCTTTAGTCTTTTAAGTTAGTTATGAAGTTACAAACAGTCATATAACACAAGTACTGGGAGAACAGTTTATAGTTTAGACCAGTAGTTCTCAAACTGTGGTAGGCAGGCTTCCTTCTAGTGTTACGCGGAGGAATTGCTGAATAATTAAGGTAAAAATGTGAACACACTTTTAATCCTTTAACAGGTACGATAACACCGATATGATCAGTAAATTGATTTTAATAGGCTAAACTTTTTATTTTAAATGACATTTTTTTATGTTTGTTATGTATTCGGTCATCTGAAGTTAATTTTCTACCCATAATTGTAGCAGTTGTTGGGGTGTATCCCGTATTTTTATATCCCAATGACAGGTATAGTTTAATCACTTGCTTATAGGCAGGGCCAGAAGGAATCTGGAACATTTTTTACTATTTCTGTACAGAATTTTGTAAAAAATCTGCAGATTCATGCAGAATGATTTTGGGAGTATCATAACTAAAACCTTATTACATGATATAAAAAGTAATACCTTTTTAAATTTTATTTAATGTTTATAATGTGAATCCAATTAGATCCACTTTATTTGGTAAACAAAGCAAGTCTCTCATATAAAATCTCTACTAAAAGACAGAAAATATGACTTTACAAACTGTATTGTAAATAAATCATATGAATATTTTCATATTAGTCAATAATTATACTGAAATGAATTAAAAAACTGAATAAATATACATTCACACACATTTACACAAGTAAATAAACAGAATCAATGATGGGCTAAAAATCTGCAGAAATCTGCGCGCGCAGATTTCGTGTGGCCCTACTTACAGTCTACTCTATTGTGCAGTAAGCAGATCTAATTTCTAACTTAAATATATAAATCCAATTCATATATTTAAAATACAAGTTAATGTTTAAATTTCAAAGATGTACAAATAAATCATATATAAATGTTTATATATTTCAAAATTCATCAAAAAGAGTTTATATATTTATAAGGTTGAGGAAACTTTTTACATTTTGATGAATAGGCTACTTTATGATAATACTTTACATATAAGTACAGCAGTTTTTCTAAGAACAGTGCCATTCTTAATTAACGTTTAAAAGCACATTTTAGTTTAAATGTTGACATTTTATTTATTTTACCTCTAAGCACAGTACAGTGTTATGTTCGAACTAATTATAATTGTTAAAGAGGCTGACAATAATAAATATTCATAATAACATGCCTACTACGCTACTGTATTTCAATACTGATTATTATAGTGGTACTTGGAGAGACTATTTTTTTTCTGAGGTGGTACTTGGTGAAAAAGTTTGAGAACCACTGGTTTAGATTAAACCACTGATGTTTATAGAAAAGATTAAAATCACCGTCATATGGATTCAACTTGACGTTAAAAATTGAAAGTTGTAGTGTAGCTCCTACCCTTTATTAAAAACAGCCAATAGCATTTAGTTTTTCTCACAGCTTTGTGTGTGTTTGGACTCAAATGAACAGCCAATGAGAAGAATAAGTTGAAACAACTCAATTTTAAAGGGTTTTTTGGGGGACAACTTAATTGCTTTATGTTCAATCCACTTAAATGAGTAAAAATACAACTTATTAATTCAACTTAATCGAACAACATGAAGGCATTGTGTGGAATCCAGCATTTTTAGTGTGTTTTCCAGCGATCCTAACAAAAAACATCCCAAACGCTCTCTGCAACACACTCACGAGTGCAGATCATGCCAATGGCGTGTTCTTTGGCACGTAAACACCTCTTCTGCTGTCCTTTGAGAGGTGCAGATCAAAGAAGCGCGTTTGCAGCATCTCACAGATAATGAACAACAACAAATGCAGACGGTTTTGCATAATAAACGCTGTCCTGGAAAAGCAGCTGGTTCAGAGGTCAGACGTTTAGATGGAAAACTGCAGCATTTGCAAGACAAATCCCAGCCGCTCTTGTGGCGTACGGTGTATTTCACGAGGAAGTGTTTCAGAAATCATCATGCAGAGATATGCAAAACCCGCAGGACACACTGGCCTGCTCTACTTTACAGAAATGAGCACAGGTTTGACTGGAGCGGCACCATATGGGGAGGAATAACTGACATCGCAATATTTTATTTTACTGTGATTTATACTGTTGAAGTCTGAATCATAATAGTCGTAAATGTAATAGTTATAATAACTCATGTCTAACAACTGATTTCTTTTATCTTTGCCATGATGGCAGCACATTATAATTGACTAGACCAGGAGTGCTCAACCCTGCTCCTGGAGATCGACCTTCCTGGTGAGTTCAGCTCCTACCCTGATCAAACACACCTGAACTAATTAATTAAGGACCTAAACAGCACTAGATAATTACAGGCAGGTGTGTTTGATATGGGTTGCAACTTAAATGTGCAGGACGGTTGATCTCCAGGAGCAGGGTTTGTCACCCCTGGACTAGACATTTACTAGTCTTCAGCTTTAAGTGATTTAAAAGGCTTAACTAGGTTAATTAGGGTAAAGTTAGGGTAATTAGGCAAGTCATTGTATAACAGTGGCTTGTTCTGTAGACAATCCAAAACAAATGTTGCTTAATGTTGCTAATAATATGGACCCTTAAAATGGGTTTAAAACAATTAAGAACTGCTTTTATTCTAGCTGAAATAAAACAAATTAGACTTTCTCCAGAAGAAAAAATATTAGAGAAAAAACTGTGACAAATTCCTGAATCTGTTCGACATCGTTTGGGAAATATCTGACAAAAGAAATCAGTAAAAGTAAATGCTTTATGGTTTCCCTAAGAGTCCAACAGTATTCAGGTACAGGATCAGACTAATTAAATGTGAAATAATGTTGTATAGTCTTTGTTGTATTAATAATTCAGTAAAATTAATCTTCATTAATATAACAAATGTAAAAATTTTTGCCCCTGAATAATTTAAACTTTCTTGAATTGCCTTTAAAACTAAAGCTGGGTGATTAATCGAAAAATAATCGGAATCAACACTCAGAACCTATACGATTTTCCAAGGTCAATTTTATCTATTATTTTCCCTAATATGTGTGGAGTCTCATAACCCCGCTCTGTTAAAGGGTCACAAAACACCAATTTTTTGAGCTGTTGACAGTCATATATGTGTCCCGCGCTGCTATAAACACTAATAGGACACATATATTTCGCTAAAGAGTGAAACTTTGATGTTTTTGCGTTATTTCGAGCAAATTTGTTCTTCCGGTTTGAAACTAATTTTTGAAGCTGCGTCACGCCGATGAGATCCTTGCGTGTATTCCAGTGTGGAGAGTGGACATCTGTACCGGCCAGTGCATCGTGACTTCTCTGAGTGTGCGACATTAAGTCATGAGAAAGACTTGGTTCAAACCAATCAACGCGCTCTATTGTGGATGCGGCGCAATTTCATTAATATGCACGAGAGCTTCGAAGATTGTTTGTACCTGTTGCAGTGTCCAGACGGCAGAGAGACGCCACGTTGTGTTGCCGAAACAAGTGGAAGAAGAAGTTGTGTTTATGTTGTGTTTATGTGCTGCACCGAAGGTTTTGTTTACATTTCCCCGCTATGAGAGCGCAGCTGGACTCCCAGCGCGCACAGCAGAAATGCATTTGTAAGGAACTTTTTTTTTCACCCGAGAGCTTTTCGCATCTGGAAATGGTGAAATCCGGATTAGCTGCTCATCTCCTTTTAAAACAGAAGCCGCTCCAGTTCATGTTGATTGCCCTGTCTCTACAGATTTGGTAAGCGATCAGTGCTCTTTGTTTGTTTATTCAGATGGCAAAGTTAGTTCATATCGTCAGCAGGACTCTTTCAGTGTTTACAGACAGACCTTAGTCAAAATTATTAGAACTGTTACTGAGTTTACAGTACGTTAATATCACTACAATATTATAGACTCCGCTGTAAATGCTGCTCTCCAAGTGTAAACATGTAAAGACTGCAGTCAAACAATTACTTTCGTGCAGAATTTTGTGACAGGATAGTGTATACACACACGGCTTTCTGACGCTACCTACCGAGTGCATCCGAGTTACCAAAAAATGCAGAGGGTTTTTTTTATTTCTCCCTTATGACGCGCGGTATCAAACACTCCATTAAAACAACACTCTTAGCAGTTTCTCACATCTCGTTTGTCACGAGGAACATGCAGGAAATGTTCCTGGATAAAAGTTTAAGTGCCAAACTGCCATTAAAGTCGACAAATTAACAATTTGGCAAATAATTAGATGACTGATCTCAATGTAAACAGTCACTGTCTTTCTCTCTTTGCGTCTGTATTTGTTTTGCCTGTTTGAAAATTGCCTGTTTGAAAATTTCCTGTTGGAAACTCCCATTTTTATGCAAAATCTTCCCTCTTTCCCTCCACCAACACTCCCACCTAACAGAGCTGGACACACCCACTTTCCTGAGCTTTTCCAGACTGTAGGTGTGAAAACACCCTGCTGAGACAGAGGTGTTTCATGGCCCTTTAAAGCTGATTCACAGTATACTTCTGCATCGAGAGCATGTGTATGGTCCAGCGCAGCCTTCGTGCAGTCGCATACCTGCGCACCTCTCAAAAATGTAGCCTGTAGCGCAAGCTCAGTGATTGATCGGTTTCAGTCTTGAAATGAAAAAAATCAAATACGCTGCTTTCTATCAACTGGCAACCTGGAGTGCTGAAATATAATTGGTTAAACTGGCAGTGGGCTGGTTACAGAGACCAAAACTAAGACAGACATTCCCAACACACATTCTCAAAGCAGAATAACTGACTTTAGCATTGTGTTTCAGTGTCCACTTAGCATGTTTCTGAAATATTGCAAACATATTATGCTATTTTTACACTGTTTTACATTAACTGGCAACACAGAGTACTGAAATATAATTGGTTAAACTGGCAGTGGGCTGCTTATAGAGACCAAAACAGACAGACATTCCCAACACACATTCCCAAAGCAGAATAACTGACTTTAGCATTGTTTTTAACTGTTTATTTAGCATGTTTCTGAAATACTGCAAACATATTACGCTATTTTACACTGTTTTCCACCAACTGGCAACCCAGAGTGCTGAAATACAATTGGTTAAACTGGCAGTGGGCTGGTTATAGACACTAAAAGAAAGACAAACATTCACAACATACATTCTCAGAGCAGAATACCTGAATTTAGCATTGTGTTTCAGTGTTCACTTAGCATGTTTCTCAAATATCTGCAAACATATGATATTTATATTTATATGCTTTAGACGAGTCAAAAACCTACATACAGCACTTCTAAAAGGTGGCATGTTGGTTTCTTTACTCTACTTCCAGCACCTCTGATTTCAGCCAACATCTTGAGCATTTAAGTAGCACCAAAATGAAATCTGCCATCTGATTCGGTCCAAAAATAAACTGCCCGTACAGGGTTTCAGTACACAACCCTATTTATGACAAGATCAGACATGAAGTTTATATATATACCCCAGCTTGCCCGAGCACCTGCTGACTGCATAGTAAGTCCACATTGACAAAACTTTTCAGTTTAAATGAATAAATTGTATCAAACTACCAAATCAAATAATTAAAGTTTAAATTCGCCATTTTAAGCCTATGCACAGGGACTTTTATTTTGTATAACCATCATGCTATTATAAACTCACCATGTTTAAGATCTGGTTTGTTTAAAATCAGTGATCCTCACCACCTGATTGCGATAAGATATAAAGTGGGTCTCACACCAAAGAAGAAACACTGCGTCAAATTCATTTAAATTCCATGTCTTTAAAATAAGGACATTTAGGGTGCTTTCACACTAGCACTTTTGGTCCGCACCCGGGTTCGTTTGACGTCATAGTACAGTACGTTTAGCTAGTGTAAACACGTCTTCTGAACTCGGGTGCGCACCCGCGAACCGTACCCGAGTCCGCCTGAAAGAGGTGGTCTGGGGTACGGTTCATGTGAACTCTGGTACGGTTCACTTGTAGTATGAATGCAATCGTACCAAAAGCCGGAAGTGAACCGTCAACAGTACAGCAAACTATAGGTTTTATAACGTTCATTCGTTTGTGTGTGTGTGTGTGTGTGTGTGTGTGTGTGTGTGTGTGTGTGTGTTTGTGTGTGTGTGTGTGTGTGTCTGTCTGAGTATCACGCGCTGACAAGCGCGACTGAGACAGAGCAAACATAGTGATAATGCTTGTCTCCTCCAAAAACAGCTGGGACATCACGTGATGTTCTAAACGTGTATAATATGTTTGCGGCAGATAGACGCGAGCCGTTTTCTGTATGTTCTAAACCAAAAGTTTCAGTAAAAGCGTAACGACCGCGATGTGCGGACGTCTCTCCAGTTTGGCGCTTTGCTTTCGGGTCCGTCGCCTGGCAACAGCCGTACACAAAACATCGGCTTGATGATGCAAGCGTACCGGGGTTCAGAAGGAAAAAAGACAGTGTGAACACAAACCAACCAAGCGGGTGGCAAGGGGGGACAATCGAACTTGGGTACGGTCCAGGCAATTGAACCAAGTGTGAAAGCACCCTTAGTTTACCCCAGTATTTTCAATGGAGTTTAAACGGCCTTCTTTCCTCGTTTTGCGCTTGAACACCTAAATCAGGGATCATCAAACTTATTGCTGGAGGCCTGGTGTCCTGCAGATTTTAGCTTGAAACAGATACTTAAGCTCTTACTAGGTACATTTGAATCAATCAGGCGGGTGTGTTGAGGCAGGGACCCTGCAGGGACACCGGCCCTCCAGGACCGAGTTCGGTGAACACTGACCTAAATGAACGCTAAACTCTATTTAACTGACTACATTTTGATCAAAAGACATGATCAATGCTGTAGAAGAAGCCTCATGAAATAGCACATCTGTTAGTCAAACCCAATGTTGATGAATAGCAACAAGGAAACATAACATCGAAGCTATGATTGGTCAGATCGCCTGTCAATCAAACTCAATACAAAAGCTCGATTTAGGGTGCTTTCACACTAGCACTTTTGGTCCGCACCCGGGTTCGTTTGACGTCATAGTACGGTACGTTTAGCTAGTGTGAACACGTCTTCTGAACTCGGGTGCGCACCCGTGAACCGTACCCGAGTCCGCCTGAACGAGGTGGTCTGGGGTACGGTTCATGTGAACTCTGGTACGGTTCACTTGTAATATGAATGCAATCGTACCAAAAGCCGGAAGTGAACCGTCAACAGTACAACAAACTATAGTTTTTATAATGTTAATTCGTGTGTGTGTGTGTGTGTGTGTGTGTGTGTGTGTGTGTGTGTGTGTG
>CAIGQQ010028573.1:15256-31909 GCA_903798035.1 Danio albolineatus | reverse complement strand
ATTAGGACAGTAAGGTCTGACTCTGCTTAGACAAAAGTCTCGTCACTGAACAGAAATAATGTCCAGTATAGAATATAAAGTCAAGCTGCAGTGGAAACAGAATAAATATTGTGCATGACTCCCATGAGCTTGGAGGACTGCATCCATACATCTCTGCAATGACTCAAATAACACATTAATAAAGTCATCTGGAATGGCAAAGAAAGCGTTCTTGCAGGACTCCTAGAGTTCATCAAGATTCTTTGGGTTCATCTTCAACACCTCCTCCTTCATCTTACCCCAGGCACGCTCAATAATGTTCATGTCTGGTGACTGGGCTGGCCAATCCTGGAGCACATTGACCTTCTTTGCTTTCAGGCGCTTTGATGTGGAGGCTGCGGCTGAAGTATGAGAAGGAGCGTTATCTTGCTGGAAAATTTGCCCTTTACCTGTGGTTTGTAATGTAATGGGCAGCAGAAATGTCTTGATACCTCAGGCTGTTGATGTTGCCGTCCACTCTGCAGATCTCTCGCACACCCCCATACTGAATGTGACCCCAAACCATGATTTCTCCTTCACCAAACTTGACTGACTTCTGTGACAATCTTGGCTCCATGTGAGTTCAAGTAGGTCTTCAGCAGTATTGTGATGATTGGGATGCAGTTCAACAGATGAAAGATCAGAAAAATATACCTTCTGCTACTTTTCCAAATGATCAACAAGAAGTCAAGTTATTATTTGTTGCTCTTACTACTGGAAGGACCCACGACAAGGCTTCTGTCAGGTAGTGTATGTTTTAGTTTTGCAATCATGAAACAATGGGTCTCACTCACTAATAACTGCAAACGTTATTTGTATTCATGTTGTCCCAACACGAATCAATTAAGTTAACTAAACATAAAACAACAAAGTAGTCCCCAACAAGTCTCAAGAAATGTGTTGTTTCAGCTCGTTTTAAACAAGTAAAGAGCAAGCATCAAAATCCTGTGAACTTCGTATGAAACTTTTCCACCTAATTCCCAACACTTGTGTATATACAGTAGATGAGTTTGTTATGAACTCGTTCTTCTTTTAGTAAATTTGATTTGTTCTCATAAACTCACGGCCACTTTATTAGGTACACCTTACTAGTACCGGGTCGGACTCACTTTTGGCTTGAGAACTGCCTCAATCCTTCGTGGCATCGATTCAACAAGGTACTTCCTCAGAAATTTTGGTTCATATTGACATGATAGCATCACGCAGTTGCTGCAGATTTGTGGGCTGCACATCCATGATGCAAATCTCCCGTTCCACCACAATCTGGTGACTGTGGAGGCCATTTGATTACAGTGAACTCATTGTCATGTTCAAGAAACCAGTCTGAGATGACATGGTGCGTTACCCTGCTGGACGTAGCCATCAGAATGAGTACACTGTGGTCATAAAGAGATGGACATGGTCAGCAACAATATTCAGGTAGGCTCTGGCATCAACACGATGCTCAATTGGTACTAATGGGCCCAAAGTGTGCCAAGAAAATATCCCCCACACCATTACACCACCATCACCAGCCTGAACCGTTGATACAAGGCAGGATGGATCCATGCTTTCATGTTGTTGATGCCAAATTCTGACCCGACCATCCGAATGTGGCAGCAGAAATGGAGACTCATCAGACCAGGCAGCGTTTCTCCAATCTTACTGTCCAGTTTTGGTGAGCCTGTGTGAATTGTAGCCTCAGTTTCCTGTTCTTAGCTGACATGAGTCTTCTGCTACTGTAGCCCATCCGCAATTATATACTATACTTAGCTTCTGTTTAGTGCAGCATATTATTTGCAGTAAATAATTGAACTGAACAATGATGCCTCATATGTTTCATTGACAGTTTTATTGATCACTAAGATGTGACTAACTTGGATATAGCTACACTACACTCCAAGCTCCACACCACACTGGGAACTGTAGCGAGCTAAGCTACATTTTACAAAGAGTAGCTAATAGCTTAGCTCACTACATTTGTTCAAGTAGTTTGCCCAACACTGGTAATTTGGCAGGTCGTTGTATAACAGTAGTTTGTTCTGTAGACAATCCAAAACAAATATTGTTTAAAGGGGTTAATAATATTGACCTTAAAAAAAAAAAAAAACTTTCTCCAGAAGAAAAAATATTAGAGGAAATACTGTGAAGAATGAATCTGTTCAACATCATTTGGGATATATTTGGAAAAACAAAATTCACAGGAGGGCGAATAATCTTCTCTTACAGTATATGGGCTATATAAAGGCTTAATTAAAGCTGAAAGGGACATCTTCATTCTTCAGTCTTTATTTTTGCTCTTCATGTAATGAGAATGAACAGGTCTTAGGACACAACAGGACTGAAGGCCCCGCAGGCTAAAGGACACCTTTGACTCCTTCTGAAAACACTTAAAAAGCTGCAAACACCACCTAAGCAGTTTCCTGAACACCTGATGCATGAGCTCACCATGGCGTGCAGAAAGGCCGATTGTGAGGTAATGAAATACAACATGTCAGATTTGCAGATTTGTGATTTTAGGATCAGTTTAAGGCGAGTAAATTAACCGTTGACTGAAAAGAACTGCTAATTAAATTAAATATTTTACAATCCCTAAACTCTACTTGTGTTTACTATGGATTTTTAGTTTGTTTTTTTATGTTTGTTTTTTCACCCAAACACAATTTATAAAAGAGGTTTATCTAAAACAATGGATAAAAGGTGATAATGCTAAATATAAAAAACAATAAATACAGTTGAGGTCAGAATTATTAGCCCCCCTTTTTTTTATATGTTTCCCAAATTATGTTTAACAGAGCAAGGTAATTTTCACAGTATTTTCTTCTTATATTTTTTCTTCTGGAGAAAGTCTTATTTGTTTTATTTCGGCTAAAATAAAAGCAGTTTTAAAAATTTTAAGGACCATTTTAAAGTCAAAATTATTAGCTCCCTTAAGCTTTTTTTTTTATTTCGATAGTCTACAGAACAAACCATCATTATATAATAACTTGCCTAATTAACCTGCCTAGTTAACCCAATTAACCTAGTTATGCCTTTAAAAGTTACTTTAATGGCCCGTTTTCACTGAGTGGTACAGTACGGTACGGTACGGGTCACCTTTATCAGGCTTGCATTTCCACTGCTAAAGGGTACTCTTTTGGTGGGCGTGGTGTACGACAGATGTTACCAAATTACAGAAAAACTACACACAGCAGACACTTAGTCCTTATTTAGGTTCAAAAACAACACGAAATATAGCCCCCAGTCAGCGCAGAGCTTTAATCTGTGTCTTTTATCTTCACCAGTACATGTAGCCTCTCCGTCATTATTCTCTCGTTAGAGAGTAACTCCGTCATTCCGAGTTTATAATAGTCCAGGTTAAGAACTTTGTTATTTCAAATATTGACGCGCACGCGAACGCAAGAGACAAAGCAAAACCTCTCGCGCTCGCGCTGATGGGCTCGTAATCCATAAGAATCTGCTCTTCTTCTTGGCTTTTTGGCTATTCAATACGACGACAAGGTTTGTTTGAGCTCGGGTCGACCATGGCTCATTATTATATGCTGATATTATTTCGGAGCATTGTCTCTCGGCTTTGTATTAAACATGGCGGGTCCTTTCTGTTTTCATTCTGCTTGTTGCGTGAGCAAATGATGTATCTCTGTAAGCCAATGGCGTTCAGCTGCGCGTCTAGCTCCGCCTTACGGCACCCTTTCTGTTTTTTGGTACCCTTTCGAAAGGGTGACTAAAAAGTGGTACAGTTCGGTTCGGTTCAGTACGCTTTTAGACAGTGGAAAAGGCCTTAAAAGCGTACCGAACTGTACCGTACCGTACCACTCAGTGGAAATGGGCCATAAGCTGTATAAAAGTGTCTTGAAAAATATCTAGTCAAATATTATTTACTGGCATCATGGCAAAGATAAAATAAATCAGTGATTAGAAATCTTCTGGATCTTCATGCATTACCAGCCAGGCCTTGTAATTTGTTCCATTAAGTGTGGTTCTCGAATTCGTTCGGCTGATAGCTGTGATATATTACAGTAGTTTCAGCACTCTTACAGCCTTTTCACCCTTGTGTATTGCTCCACCCACGCAATTGGCAAACAGAGGACTACAGTTTTACAAATATTGCCGCTGTTGGACAACATAATGTACTTTTGGGATTTCTTTAGGCAAGAATGTAGTTGTTTAGATTGAAACTATGCAGTTTATTTATAAGGATAGTGCCTAGTTTAAATATTTATAATTTCGGAGAGACAGCGCGTCGGCATCCATCAGCCTGTCATAGTGAGCAGAGCAAAGACGGTTGACGTTGTCCATCCACAAGATGGCGTCAGAGACCGCATAATAAACCCTTAGAGGAGAAAAACTCAGAGCAATTTCTAACAACAGTTGATCAAATCATTATTAAACTGGTAAGTGACATTCTGAGTCAATCTCTCTCATTTTTATGTTGCAGTGCCGTATTTTTACCATAGTCATTGTAGTGTGTTGAGTGTGAGATGGGTCTCACATATCAGGAATGTGTGTATTTTGTGTTGGCCACTGTTTCTAATGTGTCTCCAGTTTTTGTTACTACAGACTAGTAAACAGAAAGACAGAAGAAATTGCCTGCATGTGTTTAGCGTTTTTCCTTATCACAAACACAACAGTAATCTGCTAGTGTTTGCGCAGCTTTGGCTTTTTCAGAGTTAATTATTGTGATCTCTCGATTGCAGCAGAAAAATTCTGGGAAATCTCTGTAGACTGATGGCATTTCATGCCGTTCAGCCTCATAATCTTAAAATGTGAGCAAAGTCAGCTGTTTTGTCATTACTTTAGACATTATCCTAGAGAATCATTCAAACACTAGCTCTACAGCGACGTTGGTGAAGTAGCAGCGGTTTCTGCTGTTCTGACGTCAGCTGCAGATGTGAACGAATGGTGGAAAAAGTAGTTCCTCATATAAAAGGGTTTTTAGACTCTCTGTGTTTGATTTTCTTTATTATACACATGATTACACCATCGACCTGTTGTATAAATGCAGTATCACACGAGTAGCAGTGCAGTATGGCTTTGTCATTGGTGGGACATTAAGGCACTCTTTCTGGGGCCTCCAGTCAATGCATTCCTCCCAGCAGTGCCGATATACAGCTATATTGCACTGCTACTCATGTGATACTGCTCATACAGTATAAATATATATATATATATATATATATATATATATATATACAGAGTTACATTATTATGAGGTGAGCACTGAGGAAACAGTATATTGGAAACCCGATTGCTCCTATATGACATTGGGTTACAAGTGATATAAGTGTATCTATAGCAAGGAACTGCAAATAAGCATATTGTATAACAACTGATGGATAAACACACACCTTATTCTCTGGCTCTGCACAGCCGTGGTTTACTGATCAAATGAAGAACGAAAGTCGGGGAGGAGCCAAATTCTGCCGCCGTCTTCATATCAAATTTTAAGGGGACAGAGACGATAATTTGCTCTACAGTTTATGAGCTAATCTGAAAAGTTTTTGGAGGGCTGAGTAGAAATATAGGGCTTCAGCCCCCCTAAAATAGGCGTAGCGACGCCCATGTGTATCACTGTCTGTAAAAATGTATTCAAACTAAGTGCCTGGCTGCACTAGTAGAGATCTTTCATTGAACGCCACAACTATGCCGAGTTCTTAATAAAGTATTGTGCTTTGAAGATACCTGGAAGTTTTTTGAATGTCTTCTGTAAATGAAGGTTAGCTGCCATATATTGTTCTTTATTTCTATAGTGACTTTACAATGTAGATTGTGTCAGAGCAGCTTAACATAGAAGTTCTAGTAAACTGAAACTGTGTCAGACCAGTTTTTAGAGTTGAAGTTCAGTTTAGTTCAGTTCAGTGTGGTTTCATTTTCACTGCTGAAAGCCCAAACTGAAGAGCAAATCCATCTATGCGCAGCTCCACAAGTTTTAGTGTTGTTTTGACGCTTGATTGTTTCATATTGGGATTAAAATATTTTAAAAGCCTACTGACATTCTGTGAAGGAGTGCTTAACTTTGAAATGCTGAAAATTTTTACATTTGTAACACTTTTAGCCTTTACCACCATTTAATTTCCATTTGTCAATATGAATATTTCCCTTTGCATCAGGATATCAATGTACTGTACATTCTCCCAGAGAAAAAAAGTGGGAAAAGGGGTCTTTCATACAAAATTAGCCTTTTCTTACCAATGTGTTACTTTCTATTGTTTTCCTATGAAAACATGCACTAACCAATCAGAATCAAGTATTTCAGACAGCCACGTAATATGATTACAACAATTAAACCCAATTAAATCATTAAACAACATTATTTGACTTTTTTGGTCCCACTTTATATTAAGTGGCCTTAACTAATATGTACTTACACTGAAATTAGTAATTCATTACAATATACTTATTGTGTAAATACATTTACAACAATATACTTATTGTTGTAAATACTGACCATCCCCTACACCTTAACCTACCGATACCACCAAACTGGTCCTTAACCCTCCCCCTATCCCGACTCAAGAGCACCACAAGTGTTCTCAAATACTTTATGAACACAGTAGGTACATTGTATTTATTTTTTGATGCAAGTACATAGTAGGACACTTAAGATAAAGTGGGACCACTTTTTTTAAGGAAAAAATGACCTGATATTGACTCATTATTTCAGAAAACAAGACAATAATTTTGTCTTTATTTAAAAAATGCTTCTTAGGGTGCTTTCAGATCTGTGGTTTGGTTCATTTGGTACAGACCAAGGGCAACAAATGATACACTGTAGCATTTTTCTGCCGTTTTGGGTCCGTTTCACACCACACTAACTGCTTTGGTCCGAACCAGTCGAAAAGAACCAAAATGCAGTCATGTGACAAAAATTCACATCACTCATTGGCCAGATGTTATTGAACAAATTACCTAATCTGCTTTTTGATTGGTCACAATTAACATGTAGGAAAATGCCAATGGAACTCCCACAAGTAAACAAACCAGCAGACACAAAATGTCGCTGCACTGGCTGATTGTATCCCTGGTCATAGTTTTCTATATAGTTTGTATACGTCACTTTAGACAAACTATACATTTCAAGAAGGTTTTAATGTATTGAAATCGGCGAAGGCGTTAGGAGGAGGCGTGAATTAATTTAGCTAAACTGCGATATAGTCATCCTCCAGAAATATTACCAATGACTCATCAGGTAATGTTTTTCTCTCTCTCTCTGTTTAAAACTGTTGGTAATGCGCAGTCCAAAAAGGTGCAGAACTTTTTGCGCTTGGGTCTGTTTGTGTTTCGATAATGGGGGATCCAGGGTCCATTTGAAAGTGCACCGAGACCACCTCTTCAAGAAGGTCTCGGTACACTTTTAGGTCTGCTTTTGGTGCGCACTCGAGTGCAATTGCTACATTCACACCTGCTCAAACAAACCGCACCACAAAGGAAAACTACAATTCAACCGAACTAAATAAGGCAGGTGTGAAAGCACTCTTAATTAAAGAATTTTAAGATATTTGGACTAGAAACAAGACATTTTCAGTGAAGTGTCAGTTACAAAGCAGTGGACAAATGATTGTCTCACCTCCGAGCTCTTCTGATTGGTCCACTGCTTTGGATCTGAAATTGATGAGTGTAAAAGTTGAAGATTTTACACAACATCTAGAAAAAATGCTTTAAAATATGCAAGACACGAGCTTAACGTTCACACACTAGCAGAATCAAAAACTAGCTCACTGGAAAAAAAAATGCATTCAATGCGAACGGCCCCTAAGGCTGTTTTTTACCCCTGTGAGGATGTGACTTCAGCGTTAAGCTCATCGGACGACATGTTGAGCCACTTACAACTGCAAACATCAAATGAAGGTGCACCGTTGGTGGCGAGCCTGAAATTAACCCTGATTAGTAAATTAGCACTGATCCAAGAGTTTCCATTGCTCACCGAGAGTGTGAACGAGCAAGTCATTCAGATTCACTTTCAGCTTTGGGGAGAGAGAAGAGCGTATTAGCGATAACACAAAGAGCAGGTCGCTTTGTCCATCACGTTTACCTTGTTTGGAGGCTGTTTGAGCCAAAAAAACTCATCTTCTGGATCTTTGTGCATTACCAGGTCTTGTAATTTGTTCCATTCCCTCTCGGAACAGCCTTTCGTCAGCTTACAATCTGCCTTTACTTAAAGCTCAGGTAGGCTTCTGTCATGACTGCATTATATACATCATATTTACATTCATTCATTCATTTTCCTTCAGCTTAGTCGCTTTATTCATCAGTGGTTCGTTCTTCGTACTTGGATTACTCAGTTAGCTGGATTTGGTTATTGACGATTTGACATGATCCAGGATCATTTTGTTCTTCAAAACTCATCTGAGAGTTGTTGTCATAGCAAAAGTTCTGGTAGCTCGAACCTGCTCAGGAGCAGCAGCTTATTTCATATAAACAGGATTAGATCAGGTCACTTCAAGCAAGGGTAATTCTGAAAGTATGTACCAAATGCTGATGTTCTCTTACAGTAGTAACCTATAGGTTATATACACTTGGGAAATTGTAAAATAATTTTAGGAAATGTATACATTTGAAGTCACGGTTTGAATTTTTTTTTCTTTTTTAAATATTTCCCAAATGATGCATAACAGATTCAGGAAATTTTCACAGTATGTCTGATAATATTTTTTCTTCTGGAGAAAGTCTTATTTGTTTTATTTTGGCTAGAATGAAAGCAGTTTTTATTTTTATAAAAAACATTTTAAGGTCAAAATGATTAGCCACTTTAAGCTAATTTTATTTTCAGTAGTCTACAGATCAAACCATAGTTATATAATAACTTGCCTAATTACCCTAAGCTGCCTAGTTAACCTAATTAACCTAGTTAAGCCTTTAAATGTCATTTTAAGCTGTATAGAAGTGTCATGAAAAATATCTGGTCAAATATTATTCACTGTCATCATGGCAAAGATGAAAATAAATCAGTTATTAGAGATGAGTTATCAAAACCATTATGTTTAGAAAAAAACATTACATAACATAACATACAAATGAAAATGATTACTCATATCAGTTTTTTTATGTTTTATTGTGACTTTTAACATTGTTTGTAACATATTAAATCCACAAATTCCAGTATGTTTACTCCCCCAACACATGCAGTAGTGCATTTTTTTCTTCAGTAGAATGGTGATGGTTTTCAGATTAAAAATACAAATACAAATAACAAAATAAACATACAAATGAGCCCAAAGCAATATCCATGGCTCCTGGTGACACAATGTGGTCTTGTAAAGTGAAACGATAACAATAAACTCTCTAAGGAATTGAACAGTATTAATAATTTTAACATAATTTACAATTTTAGTGCCGTTGTGTTTCCACATGCTGAGTGATGTCGTTTTTCCCACCGTGTCCGACATTCAAATCAATACGACACACCTTGCAGAAAGCGTGGGCGTCGTCAAGGTGGCTTCTAGACCATAGACTGTAAAAATATGGACGTAGTATCCGTGACGTCACCCATAGGTTTCTGATGAACCCAAAATCAGCTACTAGTGAGGCGGCCAAGGTGGCATCTCGCTAAGCAGATGCGAATATACCTCTCAAGGAAAAAAGACAGATAAAGGGTCAATTATGTCCATTTGGTGGATGTTATTACTCAACTGCAGAGGCTGATGTGAATTCACCTTTAAAAATTTAATGGGCAAAAAGCGTACTAAAAGGAACCTGCAAACCACGTGGAATCTGGAAGGGCGCATGTCGAATGAATCATTAGACAAAAACATGGATGAATCTGATCGCCTAGACTCTTCGCTTGTTGCACATGATTACGATAGGAACTTTAACGATCCTTTGTTTGCAACTCCCAGCAAAAGTCCACCGGGGAAGAAGAAAAAAGAGAGTGATGATGTATCACTTGCTGAGATCTTCAACGCCATCCAATCCTTGAATTCAAAGCAAGATTCGATTATTCAAAAGATTACTCAGATTGAGAGCTTTATTGAAATCACCACGGCTGCGGTGAACTCTTTATCTGACACTGTTATCCGACTTTTGTCAGATGTCGCCTCTCACGGCAAAAAGATCGGTAAGGCCGAGTCATCCATACATCACATACAACAGGAAAATACCTCTCTCAAGCTAAGAGTTGATGATCTGGAAAGATATAGTCGTAGATGGTGTTTGAAATTACTCGGGGTGAAAGAACGCGAGGATGAAAATATTAGAACGACGACTATCGGTCATCTGGCGAGGGTAGTCCCGCGGATCAAGGACAAATTGGAGGATGCTGTGGATGTGGTTCACCGTGTAGGCAAACAACGATCGGATGGTTCATCGCGTCACATCATTATATGGTTCGCGACACGGAGACACCGTGACATACTTTGGATGGAAGCCAAAAGCTCAATATACCTCAGAGAGAATGGCCTACACATCAAAGAATTTCTCTCCAAATCGGACATTGAAAGTCGGAATAAACTCTGGCCTCTTGTCCAGGCGGCCCGAAAAGAAGGGAAGAAAGCCGGCTTTAGCGGTCCCTTTGCTGTCATTACCAACAAGAGAATCGCAGCCGAGTGATCTACAGCCTACTTGAAATGACACTTCTTTCTAAATGCACTGCAGGTTCGAATGTTTAAGTTTATATTCGTGCCAGGTTTAAAATGTTGCCATTATTACAAGGGCTAATCGACCCATTTGATGTTCAGTTCATTCTTGTACTAAGCGAGTATAGCAGTTCCTAGCTTAGTCGTTAACTTATTTTCACTTTCTTAGATTTCCTGTAGCTATCTAGTTATTATTTTATTTGTGTTGTTTATTTACTTATTACATAACTTATGGACAAATTTAATTCTTTAAAAGTTATCTCTTTAAATGTGCGGGGCTTAAGAGACATTACCAAACGAAAAGGTATATTTCTGTTTTGTAAACGTTATAATGCTGATTTTTTTTTTTTACAAGAGACTCATTCTTCAGACGATGGCACAAAATTTTGGAAAGCCCAATGGGGTGATAGGATATTCTTCAGTCATGGGTCAAATAAATCTGCTGGGGTTCTTGTTTTGATTCATAAGTTTAAAGGAGAAATTATTAATTCTAAATCTTCTACTGATGGTAGATGGGTTATACTGTCAAGTCAGAAAATACCATATTCATCATCTGCAATATTTATGGATTTAATTGTCACACCGCGAATAGTTCGTTTTTTATTAATATTTCTGGTATATTAGAGAATATGCTTAAAGCAACTCCAGATGCCAAGTTAATAATTGCTGGTGATTTTAATGAAGTTCCTGATAATGTCATGAATAGATTTCCACAGAAAACACATCGCTTTCAAAAGGGTAATATTATCGATATATTATGTAAAAACCTATGTTTAGTTGACTCATGGCGTTATTTCAATAGCAATGTACACGAGTATACATGGAGTAACGCTTCAAAAACCTTGAAATCAAGAATTGATTTATTTCTCATTTCATCTGATTTATTACAATATATTCAGGAAAACTCCCATCACTATGTCCCTTTTACAGATCACCTTATGATTAATATGTCTCTACAGACAGCTCGTAACATTAATAGCCTTCGTTGCTACTGGAAATTTAACAACACTCTTTTAGAAGATTATATTTTTATAAGAAATATCGAGGCCCTTGCCACTGATACATTTAATTCAGAGATGGTTAGTTTTGTCTCTAAATGGGAACTATTTAAATTTAAATCCAGACATTTAGCTATCAAAAGAAGTAAGGAAATAAAAAAGGCCAAAGACCGTATGGAATCAGAATTGTTGGACAAAATTGATAATCTTTGGAAAGAGCAGGCTCTTTCTCCGACTCAGGAAAGTGAACTCCTTTCTTTACAAACAAAGCTTGATGAACTATATACTAATAAGGTGAATGGGGCTTTTGTACGCTCAAGAGCTAAATGGATAGAAAAAGGTGAGAGAAATACAGCTTATTTTTTTGCCCTTGAAAAAAGGAATTTTAAAAGAAAATCTTTATCTGCAGTGCGCATTAATAATATATTATGTGAGGACCCTAAATTAATTTCAGACTATGTTAGCTCTTTTTATGAAAAACTGTATCAATCAGATCTGAATTTGGATGTAGGTAACTCGTTTACTAGCAATATACAAAATTACATTCCTGTAATAAATAATGACTTTAAAAATATATGCGATTCTGATCTTAAGAAAACTGAGTTGCAGTTAGCTCTCCGACATCTAAAAAAAGGCAAGAGTCCAGGGCCTGATGGACTTTCATGTGAATTTTACCAACAATTCTGGTATATTTTAGAAGAGCCAATTTTATTAATGTTTAATGAATGTATTAAAAAAAAGGAATTAACCACAACTATGAAGCAAGGCTTAATCTCCCTAATCCCTAAACCAGATAAGGATTCTTTAGAGATTGATAATTGGAGACGCATTACGCTGTTGAATATATACTACAAATTAATTGCATTTGCATTGGTACATGCCAAAAGATTAAAATCAGGGCTAGACCAAATTATACATGAATCTCAAACGGGCTTTATGAAAAACAGACATATCAGTAATAATATTCGTTTTATGTTTGATCTCCTTGACTATTCGGACCAAATTGACTCAGAGGCTCTTATATTGTTTTTAGATTTCTGTAAAGCCTTCGATACAATTGAACATAGTTTTCTTCTTCATTTACTGAAAGTATTTGGGTTTGGTAACAATTTCATTGACATTATAGAAATGTTTTATAAAAATATTAATAGTTCTATCATTTTAAATAAAGGAACTTCTAAAAGATTTGAAATTTGTCGTGGTATACGTCAAGGCTGTCCAATATCACCTTTTTTGTTCCTATTGGTTGCTGAGCTACTTTCTATTCAAATTCGAAATAATTAAAATATTAAGGGGTTAAAGATTTTTGATAGATAAATTAAACTTTCACAACTGGCAGATGATACTGCATTGTTTCTGAAAGATAAAAATCAAATTAAAACAGCCCTGGAATGTATTTCCAAATTCACAAAATCATCTGGACTAAAATTAAATCTTCACAAATGCGAAATCTTATTTATACATAATTCCACAGACTTATCTATTGAAAATATTCCTGTTAAAGACTCTGTGAAATATCTTGGAATCTTTATTTCCAAAAAATATAACTGCTTGTGAACAATTAAATTTTGTGTCAAAAATTCAAAGAACTAAGTGTATTTTAAATAACTGGCTGCAAAGAGATCTTACAATTTTTGGAAGAGTGTTACTATCCAAAGCTGAAGGCCTATCTAGACTTGTTTATCCTGCTCTTTCTATGCATGTTAGTGATGAAATTTGCAAAAATATTAACAAATCCTTCTTAGATTTTATATGGAAAAATAAACCTTACAAATTAAAAAAGGATGTTATATCAGGTAAAAGAGTAGAAGGTGGCTTAGAGATGATAGATTTTTTTGATATTAACAATACTTTTAAACTTAATTGGTTAAAAAATTGTTTAAAATATAGAAACTCAATGTGGTTCTTTATCCCTCAATATATCTTTCAAAAACTTGGAGGGCTGTCTTTTCTCTTGAGATGCAATTATCTTCCTAGAAAATTACCTCTTAAATTGTCCAAATTTCACCAGCAAGTATTATTAGCTTGGAAAATTTGTTTTCAGCGTAACTTTTCTCCACATAAAGTCTTATTATGGAATAATTATCTCATTACCTCTAGAAACAAATCTTTATTTTTACATAAATGGTTTCAAAGAAACATATATTTTGTTACAGATTTGTTCTATGAGAATGGAAATATACTCTCTTATGAAGATTTTATGAGGATACATAACTTCCCAATTCCTTTTAAAGAATTTCAACAAGTGATTAAGGCTATTCCAGCTGGTTTAATACAACTAATTAATAATCACCTTTCTTATGGGTGCGTTAAAAAGATACTCCCAGAATTAAAAATTGACGGTTGTGACATACTTTCTCCATCATTTAATAATAAAAAAAATTAGACGGTTATTTCAATCTAAACACAAAATATCCCCTAGAGGAAAATTTTTTTAGAATGGAAAAATTATTGATATTAATTGAAAAATACTTAGTCAGTCCCCTTTAAATTTTGCCATCTAAATAAGGTTAAAGAAGTGCACTTTAAAATACTCCACAAAATTTATCCTTGCAAAGTAATTTTATCTAAATTCATGGATATTGATAATACCTGCACATTTTGTAATAAATATGAGGAAGACTTACCTCATCTTTTCTATGACTGTGATGTCTCTCTTAAATTTTGGAACAATGTTAGTGTCGAGTTATTTGGGCAAAGAAATGTTAATTATAGGCTTTCTTTAAAAGATGTCATCTGCACTTTTTCACACCCCAAAAAAACATTCGAGTATGTTGTTAATTTCTACATTTTACAAGGTAAATATTTTATTCATAAACAGAAATTTGCTAATTGTGTACCAAAATGCAATATATTTTTATTACAAATGGAAACTTTGAAAAAGTCTCTAATACAAATCAGAAACAAAAAGAATGATTTGATGTTAGATTTCATGGAGGATTTTTTTTCTGGTGCCGATCCCCCGCTGTAGTCTGATTGTGTCCCGATTTCTTTTCTTTTCTTTTCTTTTCTTTTCTTTTCTTTTTTTTTTTTTTTCAATATTATCATTATTACTTTTTTTAATAACACTTTGCAATATTCTTTTTTTTTTCCCACATGTTATAATTTTGTTTAATTATTATGTATGATTGTGATTTTGCATTCTTGTAATGTTACTGGATATAATCTATATCTGAATGTGTATTATTACTTTATGTAATGGTTCAAGTTTGCAAAAAAAAAATCAGCTACTAGTAGGCGTGGCCAACCGTCGCCATTTTGTTCGCGCGTCATCGCACCAACCGAGGCATACCAAACAAGGGCAAAGAGGCGGAGCGTGAGTGGAGCTACAGGACGCATGCTGGCATTTAGCTAAGGGCTTTCTTATGGGAGAAACACATATTTCATTACCTGCGACTCGTTTGTGTTCTGACCACACGTGCTTGATTGTACACTATATCAATAAAGTGTTTACACTGTTGAAAACACTGTTGTAATACATCAAGCCACCTAACATCGTTCTTAAGACGTTTTTCAACAGGAAGAAAGTGCGGATTACATCCAAATACTTCAGATAAAGTCTGTGTTAGTAAATGCAGGGCTATTTAGGAAATCCAGGCAGAACACTGTATGACAACGCTTCAGATGACTGTTTTATAGCCTACAGCTGATCAATCTGTCAGATTCTAGAGTGCATTAAAGTTCTGAAGAACATCATAAATCATAAATTATCCTAAATAAAGCAATTACATTTATAGAGATGGTATAAGTATATAATTTCACTCACCTGGGAAACGGAGGCCACGTGAATGGTTTGTGAGCACAATTAAGTGCACACAGCATGCCATATTATCTGATAATTGCAGGAAATAATCCCAAAAGGCAACTGACTGTGTAAAGCCACATTAAACAGCACAAAAAGAGAGCTAATCAGCCGGAATCAGCTGAGGTGACGTGAGGGCGACCAGCGGGACTAGCTGTCACTCAAGTGGCCACGCCCTTAATTATGCAAACTTCATTCATTCATTCATTTTCTTTTCGGCTTAGTCCCTTTATTAATCCGGGGTCGCCACAGTGTAATGTACCACCAACTTATCCAGCATTTGTTTTACGCAGCGGATGCCCTTCCAGCCACAACCCATCTCTGGGAAACACATCCACACATTCACACACATACACTACGGACAATTTAGCTTACCCAATTCACCTGTACCGCATGTCTTTGGACTGTGGGGGAAACCGGAGCACCCGGAGGAAACCCACGCAACCACGGGGAGAACATGCAAACTCCACACAGAAATGCCAACTGGCCCAGCCGGGGATCGAACCAGGGACCTTCTTGCTGTGAGGCGAACGTGCTAACCACTCGGCCACCGTGGCGCCCCATTTATGCAAACTTAATTTAGCTTAATATAAAGGAAACGGATGAGTTATAAAAAAATTCACCCCCCTCACAGTTGTCATGAAGAGTAATATAAGCTATATGAACCAAAATCGCTCTTTGTACCTGGTTGTAAACACCTTTTTTCTGCTGTAAAGTTGGCCATTTCACCAGTGGGCTCATTAGAGATTTGCTCTATTATGGAGACGGGACTAGCGGAATTTTCGATGAATTGCAGTTTTAGTTACTTCCGTATTGGCTTCCCGAGGGAGAGCAGGAGGTTGCCTTGTTCTAGACACAAACATGAATTCTTCCGTCCAACTACTGTTAAATTTAGATGTATATTTTTTTCTTTGCTGAAGCACAACCTCTTTTCCTTTCATCATGTTTACTACTACTGACGCAGCTGCTTGCTACTGCCACCGTTCAAGTCCCGCATGTACTAGTGATGGGTCGTTCTTGAACGATTCGTTCATTTTGAACAAATCTTTAATATGACTCGGGAACGACGAGTCCTCTCAGGGAGTGATTCGTTCATCCGCGCATGCGCAGATTGCCCACAGATGTGCAGGTTTCGTTCATTTTTCAAGTCTTTTAATTCATTCATCACGCGAAAGACAAAAGCCAATCATGTGCGTTTAGAGCCGGAAAAAGATTTGATCCGTTCATGTATCGAGTCATCGGTCCGAGTCGTTCAACACGTGAAAGACACAGAAGCCAATCGTAT
>CAIGQQ010028573.1:0-15246 GCA_903798035.1 Danio albolineatus | reverse complement strand
ACACGTGAAAGACACAGAAGCCAATCGTATGCATTTAGAGCCGGAAAGAGATTTGAACCGTTCACCCCCCGAGTCCTCAGTCTGAGTCATGTCTCTTTACATTTTGTCACGTGATGAACGAACCAGAAGACTCGAAAGGTGAACTAATCATGGCTCCTTTCGGCTCAGACTGTGTACATTGGTTGAGATTATATGGACTGTCCGTGTGACGTGAACGAACCACTGAAATTTGAAGACATGAAGAGGTGAGCAGAGCAAAGAGGCAAAAATATCTTCATAGATAAAAGAGCAGGCAAACAGTGAATGATTATTTTCTCTTATAGCATTCTATTTATGACTTGTTTGTAGTGTGATCAACATTTGGGCTAGTTGTACATGTGTTTGGAAGCAATTCGTAACAGTTTAAAAATATATTGGCAAATTGAACGAAATGACTCGAAAAAAGATTCGTTCATCTCGATGAACGAGACTTAAAGATCCGAGTCAGTAAAATAATCCGAATTTCCCATCACTAGCATGTACCTCTCCTGCGCAAAAATCAACAGCGCACCTGAGTTGTAGCTTGTGTTGCCAGATTGAGGTAAAATATGTTACAAGATTTGAATATTGCGTCAATTGTGTGAGGTCATGAACTTTATTCAAGATCTGGCAACTTGACAAACATGAACAAAAGTGCTTTTTTGGAAACTGCATTGGGACGTACAAATTACGGGAGTTTCCCGGGAGAAATAACAAACCGGGAGGGTGGCAGGAGATGGATGTGAAATACGGGAGACTCCCGGGAAAAACAGGAGTGTTGGCAGGTATGCACAGGATCAGCACGGGACCTTGCACCAGGAACTGAACTCAGGTCACCTTGAGCACCGTTCTATATGTCAGCACACTTAACCACTAGACTAGCCTATTGGCGCCAAGCTTATTCTCTGTTTACATGATTATTTTTTTCCCTTGTTATCAATATTTAATCATGATAAATATTAATACATTTTATTTGCCAAACAAACTATTTTGTATTTGCTCTACATAGAAAAAAATCTAGAATGCAGTATTATTAGCTTGATTTCTATCATATTTCATATTATTTTCATTTCTTTTATACAATATCAATAATTCATTCATTCATTTTCTTTTTGGCTTAGTCCCTTTATTAATCTGGGGTCGCCACAGCGGAATGAACCGCCAACTTATCCAGCATATGTTTTACACAGCAGATGCCCTTCCAGCTGCAACCCATCTCTGGGAAACATCCATACACACTCATTCACACTTATGCACTACGGACAATTTAGCCTACTCAATTAACCTATACCACATGTCTTTGGACTTGTGGGGGAAACCGGAGCATCCAGAGGAAACCCACACGACCACGGGGAGCATATTAAAATTACACACAGAAATGCCAACTGACCCAGCCGAGGCTCGAACCAGCGACCTTTTTGCTGTGAAGTGACAGTGATAACCACTGAGCCACCGCACTGCCCCATTTCAGGTAATTTTTTACACAAAATCATACGCCATATACTCTCGCACACTCACACACACTCATACCCTACAGACAATTTAGCTCAGCCAACTCTTCTATAGCGCATGTGTTTGGACTGTGGGGGAAACCGAAGCACCCAGAGGAAACCCACACCAACACGAGGAGAACATGCAAACTCTGCACAGAAATGTCAACTGATCCAGCAGGGGCTCGAACCAGTGGCCTTCTTTCTGTGAGGCTACAGTGATAACCACTGAGCCACCGTGCCACCCCATTTCAGTTCATTTTTCATACAAAATCACTGCAAAACCCCCCCCAAAACATCATATTTATCAATAGCATTCCCCATCATTTCCCTAAAAATGCACATCGATAAAGTAAAACAACACACTGATCAAGGCCTTATGAACAAATATTAATTCCCGATCATTAAATAAGCATCATAGATGTGAAATATGCCTTATATGTACTGTATATAGTGTACATCTGTGATCATTAGCTGACTGGTGAACCCTTGGAGAACTCCACGGAAATGATTGAGCAATTTTGATATGAAAAGATAAATCTTTGGTTATAAAAGCCAACAATAAAATATGTCAGAAACATAACTGTTATACATGGAAACAAAGAGGGTTGCTTGGCAAAATGAGCATTTAGGAAAACCCCAAACAACCAATAAACAGTGCAGGAGGACAATGACCTGGACCAACACGTGTGAGCTATTATTTTCCTGTCTTGTTTTTCAATGGTTAAATACTGTATGGTCCACTTTTACAATCTGTACGTGAGAGGTGAGGGAAAGAACCGTGTTTTGCAAATGTGCTTCAAGCATTAGCAGTTCGACATCAAAGCAGGACGTTATTACATTGTTATACATCCACACAAAGTATTTTAACCAACATTATGTATTTAAAGCTCCCGTGAAGTGCTTTGAAGTGTGTTTTTTTTTTATTTGATGTTTGACGTAATCTCTACTGAAACATGAAGACATGGTGGGGTATAGAGTAGCTCCGCCCATTTTTAAAAACAGCCAGTAGCGTTTCGTTTTTCTCACTGCTCAGCCAGTGACAGCGGTTGAGCTTGAGCGCATCAAATGGAAAGCCAATGAGAAGAAAGGGGCGGGGCATGTCAGGCACTAGAGAGCATTCGACAGTATGAACACATAATGTTTTATGTTTGGCCTGGTTCAGACCTGCAACACATTCCAGAAAACAGGAGCAGTTTAGGGCTTGTAATTAGGTAAACTGGTTAAATAATGATGTGATTTGACACAGGTGATGTCTTGTAACACAGACGATTGTAATTATGATTTGGTACAAAAGCAGCATCAAGAAAGATCTAGTCCTTTAGGAGCAAAGATGGGCTGTGGACCGCCAGTTTGCCAACAAACACGTAAGAAAATGATTGAGATGTTTAAAAGCAGAGAAAGAGGAAGACATTTAGATATTTCACCTTCAACAGTGCAGAACATCATTAAAAGATTGAAGAATCTGGAGGAATTTCGGTGCGTAAAGGACAAGGACGCAAGACTGAGCTGAACAACTGTGATCTTTGATCCCTCAGACGGCACTGCATCAAGAATCCTCATTCATCTATAAGCAGGGCTTGATAATAACACCCGCCAACCCGCCAAATGCAGATTTCACTTGTGGCGGCTTACACAGACACTCCCACTAGCCACAGACACTAGCCACTTTGGCCTCGTCACTAAAGATAAGAATGTTAGTTTATGACCGCTTGTCAATATGCGCGCAAATGTGATCTTAGAATCAAGCAGCAGCACGACTGACAAAAATAACTGTCCACGCGAGCAAATGAAAGCACCCACATAGCAAAATATCTCTGGCCCACCTCTGGCCCACACAATCAGCTTTTGCTTGGCCCACATGCTGCAGTGATTTACGGTACATGACTGGACCAACTCTAGCTTCCAGACAAGGGCCAAACATGGACCATATCTGGGCCAAGACTTAGCCAAGTGAATAACCCATAACTGGGCCTGAAATGGGCCGGATGTGTTGGTGTGTCACGACTGCAAGGAAATTGATAAACCCATGAGTCATTGCGTTTTACACATGCTATAGGTGTGCTTTTTCTTGAAGCGACCTGATTGGTAGAATTTTATTTCTATATTTGAATATAATAAAAAGGTATTTTAAATGTGGGTCAAAAAAGGTAAAACTTACGTGGCCCACATATCAATGACTAACATCTGGGCCAAATATTACATTTTACATCTTGCCCAAGTCTTGTGTGCCGACTTAAAGACAATGCCACCTCTGCCAAACCAGGGCCATGTTTGGCCCACATGCTGAATGCCAGTGCCAGATGAAAGCCAGCTGTGCCCGATTTATGCCAAATCTGGGCCAGAATTCTTTGCTACCAGGGCAGGTAAAATAACGAATGAGAGGATAACGTGCACGGTGAGACACAGGCTTTCTTCGCTCACTGACAAGGGCTCAGTGTCATGCGCACAGTTGATGTGATGTGCGCGGGTGTTTAAAAGCTTGGTGCTCTCAATTTCCTTGCGCGAAGAAACCGTGCCTGAAACGCCAATGGTTCTCTTTGAAATAGACTGGAAAGAATGCGACGCTCGCGCACACACAGTCCTGCTGCTTTTCAGAGCTTGAGATTCTTTGTCAGCAGCAGTGCTGATGCTTTCGCTTTAACCATTCTTTAATAGATTATTAATGGGCCTAACGTTAACCGTGTTCGCATGACTATCCTTTCATTATCACACGCGGAATGTTTTTCACCGCTTTCTTTTGCTTGCTGTTATTTTTGTTAATGGTCTAATTATCACCTATCACAATACCATTGCTTTAATAGGAGATTAACTCTCCATTTATGCATAGTCGCTTGTGATCAGGGACCTTTAGCCAGGACAGACTACTGTGTATTTTAGATACATGAGAATATTTTTTAAAAATGTCAATTGTTTTTTTGTTTTTTTTTTTACATTTTTGATGAATAAAAAAAAGTCTATGCATAAAGTCATATTTTGCTTTTTTTGACACCTTATTTATAACTTGAGGCAAGGACATAATTAGTTTGGTGTGTCCAGAGAGTAAGAAGGTAAATCCTTAGTGTTGAGCCTTGAAAACCCCTGAAAAGTCATGCAAAATAAAACTAATCACGATTACACAACGTATTTGCTTATGTACATTCATAGATATATACATCTAGATATCACATACGGACCCTGAGCATGCGTCAATAGCGCCGCCACATTTGTGCAGGGGTCCCAGGACAAATGTCATGCAACCATGGCACTCGTCAAGACAGTGTGCCAATGTGAAGATGCTGGACTTTAGCGTTGCGTACAGGTGTAGTATTGATAAAACAACGCAAACAAAGCACAAAGGCAAAACATTTCATAGGTATAATTTAGTTTTTTAAGTTTTTGTATGTTATGAACTTTTGTCCTATACAAGTAACGTTATTGATGATAATACAGTCTCTTACTGCACTGACCATAAGGCAAAGCAGCACCAACTCACACTAAATACTAGGCTTATGCTAGTTTTGTTGAATAAAATCAGCAAACGAAATATGAAAATGAAATATGATAACAAGATGCTGCGGTGCCAGAAACTTGTATTATTGTCGGCCAAGTGTAGGAGTCGTTCATAACGGAGATTCATTCACAAACGAATCGCTCCCTGTGAAAGCAGGAGAGGGGTGTGTTTCAGGACACGGATTAGATCTAATTAAACAGGGAGGGAGGATAATACATCTCCATGCACACAAACACTCTCTCTTTTTCGGGAATTCCCATGCGGTTCCTCATCCATCGATGTAGAAAAGTGAATTTTCCTAATTTAAAAAATATTTGCATACTGACCACCAGGAAAACTCCCGATCATAGATATATGTGTATATCTCTGGCTCTGGATGGCCACAATCCTCCACTGCACCTTGGTCCCACATACATTTCAAAGGAGCACTACCCTGTACTAAAATGGTGGCTCTATTGACGCATCCCTTCCAATAGGCGACATCTAATGTAAATATCTATGATGTACATTAAACAAGGTCATAGACAACACACAAAAAAAATGTTGAACGAGGAGGCATGTGGACATAACACAAAATTTAAATCAAGTATTTTAGCAAGTCAAAGTCAAATTTATTGTGGCTAGTGAAAACAGCAAGTGGCTAGTAATATTGTAAAACAACTAGCCACAGTGGCTGGTGATCAAAAAAGTTAATGTCAAGCACTGTATATAAGCCATATCACAAAATAGGCTCAGGACTACTGCGGCAAATCTTTGTCAAATATGTAGTTACATCCACAAATGCCAGTTACAACTGTACTGTGGCAAAAGGAAGCCCTATGTTAACAGTGTCCAGAAGTGCCTTCGACTTCTCTAGGCTCTGAGTCATCTGGGATGAACCCTCACACAGTGGAAATGTGTCAGATGAATCAGAATTTCATGTATTTTTGGGGAGAAATGGACGCCATGTGCTCCAGACCTAAGAAGAAAAGGATTGTTCAGAAGATTTGATGAGAAACGGAAGTATGAGGTGACGGCAAAAAAATCCATTTAGGTCAGCGGTGTCCAAACTCGGTCCTGGAGAACCGGTGTCCTGCAGATTTTAGCTCCAATTTGCCTCAACACATCTGCAAAGATGTTTCTAGAAAGCCTAGTAAGAGCTTGATTAGCTAACCCAGGTGTGTCTGATTGGGGTTGGAACTAAACTTTGCAGGACACCGGCCTTCCAGGACCGAGCTTGGACATCCCTGATTTAGGTGGAAGTGGCAAACTGCTAAACATTAATTTTCTGAGTGTTTAGGAGCAGACTAGCTCATAGATTTCTTTAAAGGGCACATACATTAACCCTTTTTTAAGATTTTATATCACTACTATGGTTGTTCTGAGTGTGCCAATCTAGGTTCAGATCAAAACACAATTCAGATTGTTTTATTATAATGTGTTAAAAAGTGTCATTTTGGGTGCGTGTACACAGGTCGCTGTTTTAGAGGTGTGTTGCCTTCCCGCCAATCTTAACAAGGGGGGGGAGCCAAGAGCGCCCCTGCTTTGTGTACGGCAACAGACAGAGAGAAGCAACATGAGTGATAGGACCAGCATTCAGCTGTACGTGTACGACCCGGACTCGGACACATAACATGCAGAGACGACTGTTGAGGAATCAATAATCCAAATGAGCCAGAATGTGTCAGAGTTGTAGTTACAAAATCATATGTCTTTGTACAGTTTTACAGCCGCTATGTAACGTTGCATGCATCCTCCGTAATGCGTTTGATAAAGTTCGCCATATCAGAGTTCTACAAACAAATACAGGCAAGACATAAAGATATCCATTAAGATAAACACTGCATTGGTATGATTTATATGCAAAAAAGATTGCGGGTTGTTGGAACTGATGAAAACAGTTTACTCGCGAATCACGAGTGGAATTGTCCCGCATTCTCAAAGCAGTCTGCGCTAAAATGGTTAGCGCAAACATACGACAGTTTAGGTATATTTTCAAGCACCTGATCGTTAAAGATAAAACTTAGCCACTTAAGCCTCTGTTGCTCATTTCCAGGCAGACGATGAAGGCTTTTGTGTTGAGCCTTTCATCCAAAAACAGCGCAAGGGTGTTCCTTTGGCGGCATTGCTTCTACTCACACTAAGAAAATGGTGGACGTGAAACAACAAACTGATGATATGGTAGTGCAAGCCTGTCAATCAATATGGGTGGGCGGGGGGACCGCACTCCTACGTAAAGTTGCGGTCGGTCTCAAAACCGCTCCAATTGGTCCACCGTTTTTATGTTGTTAAATTGAAAAAAAATGGACTGGGTGTGTTTATATCACCCCAAAATGACCGTCTATACACTATACCTACACATATGTCTGTCCAAACAGCTTAAAAAGTCGATTTTTCATCAAAGGTGCCTTTTAAGACTTGCATACTGATGCTAACATCTAAAAAACCAGGTTATTTTATTTTCACTGCGCCTTTAAAATGCGCAGGCGTAATGGAAATTTCACAGGTTTCATTAATAATTCCGTTTTCATTTCTGTTTTTAAAGAGGAAAGATAAGTCTTATGTGTTTGGAACGACATGAGAGTGAATGAGTAATCGAGGACGGGATTTTTGATGTAGATTTATTTTTGGCGGACCTATAAGCTTTCCCTTTAAAGATATCATTCAGCCAAAATTAATATGTACTCAAAAAGAGAAGCGATATAATTAGTTAATATAATAGTTTCAGTGTTAAGTGGATCAAATGACAAATGTGTGATTGATTTACTGTCTCCAGGAAACAGCTTGTAGTTTAGTTTCTCTAATTAGCACTAGTATCACTCTGTAGTAGTTAATCAGCAAGTCTTATTATTAATCAGAAACGCTCCCGTTTGGGACAACACTGTGGCTAAGATCTGCCAAAACATTGCTCTATCATTGAGAGATGGCATTTCATTCTGACATGATCTTGTGTGTTTTTTTCACCAAGTGACCCAAATATCCGTTGGTGCAGAAATCACTTCCGTTTAGCTTCTGAATCAGTGGCAGCTTCAGGGCGGCTTTACTGACATTGTACGAGCGTCACAGAAATGCTTGTCGTCAAAGACTATATATGAAACACGCTGACTGACTGCCATAGGTGATGAAGCTTTAAAGGGACAGTTCTCCTGAAATCAAGATTACTCAGCCTCAGCCAACCATCCAGCCAACACAGGCTCATTGTAATGCATGCTTCAGTCTGCATTTCTGAGAAACCACGAAAAAAATGTACTTCAACATATGCTTGACTGCAGTTTCTAGGTAGAACTGAACACATTTACAGTGTGACAACAATAACTTTTGTTCCTTTGCACACTAATGGTATTTACAGGGACATCTTATAAATGAACACCGAGAACAACACCAAATAAATATCACAAATCAACTTAATGTAAAACCGCAAATCAGAAAAAAGTTGAAACAGTTGAAAAAAAGTTGAAAAAGCAAATAAAAGAAGTAGTCATTTCTAAATAAATACAGAAAATACAACAAACATTATTTACTGTTTTCCAATCCAATCAGTTTCCAAAAGACAAAATCATGCACCGGCCTATATTTTTCCTCATTTCAGACCCATTTCAAGAGGATTCACAAATGTCCTTGCACACCCACATATATACAGTACACTGCTCACGCCCAAATGTTCTTACACGCCCTCAAATATACCCTGCTTGCCCACAACTGTCCTTGCACGCCCTCAAATATACGCTGCTCGCGCCCAAATGTTACATGCACTCAAATATATGAATGAAAGTGCCCCCTGCTCTTCAGTTTGCAATCCCAACCCCCCTTACACTCTTCAGTACGCAATCGTCCAATAACCCAACCTCCCCATCCTGTCCACCCCCCCTCTTCCGTTTGCGATCGTCAACCAACGCCAACCCCCCTTGCTATTCAGTTTGCAATCGTCAATCCCCCACCCAGTCGTCATTTCGTGATCGTCCATCCTTCACCCAGTCTTCAGTTTGCGATCGTCCAACCCAACCCAGTCTTCAGTTTGTGATCGTCCAACCCAACCCAGTCTTCAGTTTGTGATCGTCCACCCCCCACCCAGTCTTCAGTTCATGATCGTCCACCGCTGACCCAGTCTTCAGTTCATGATCGTCCACCCCTGACCCAGTCTTCAGTTTGTGATCGTCCACCCCTGACCCAGTCTTCAGTTCGTGATCGTCCACCCCAGACCCAGTCTTCAGTTCATGTTCGTCCACCCCCGACCCAGTCTCCAGTTCGTAATCGTCCACCCTCGACCCAGTCTTCAGTTCGTAATCGTCCACCCCAGACCCAGTCTTCAGTTCATGATGCTCCACCCCCGACCAGTCTTCAGTTTGTGATCGTCCACCCCTGACCCAGTCTTCAGTTCGTGATCGTCCACCCCTGACCCAGTCTTCAGTTCGTGATCGTCCACCTCCGACCCAGTCTTCAGTTCATGATCATCCACCCGCAACCAAGTCTTCAGTTCGTGATCGTCCACCCCCGACACTGTCTTCAGTTCATGGGGCTCCACCCGACCCAGTCTTCAGTTCATGATTGTCCACCCCCACCCAGTATTTAGTACATGATCGTTCACCCCTGACCCAGTCTTCAGTTCATGATCGTACACCCCCAACCCCGTCTTCAGCTCATGATCTTCCACCCCCCCCCCAGTCTTCAGTTCCTCATCATCCCCCCCCGCCCCAGTCTTCAGCTCATGATCGTCCACTCCCATCCAGTCTTCAGTTTGCGATCGTCCACCCCCCACCCAGTCTTCAGTTCATGATTGTCCACCCCCCACCCAGTCTTCAGTTCACGATCGTCCACAAAGAGATTCACCTGCTCGTACATAATGGATCCGCTCTCAACTTGTAATACTGCACTCACGACAATTGTCAGTAAAATAATGGCATAACATTTTGTCACGTTTCACGAAGTGTTGACTTCAGGCAGCACGGGGGCTCAGTGGTTAGCACTATTGCTGATTCGAGTCCCGGCTGGGTCAGTTGGCATTTCTGTGTGGAGTTTGCATGTTCTCCCTCCTAAAACCCACTTTTCGGAGTGGGTTTCCTCCCGGTGCTCTGCTTTCCCCCACAGTCCAAACACATGCGCTACAGGTCAGTTGGGTAAACAAAATTGACCATAGTGTATGAGTGTGTGTGTGTGTGTAAGAATGTGAGTGTGTATGGGTGTTTTTCAGTTGTAGGTTGCAGCTGGAAGTTGTTCATTCCGCTGTGGCGAATGCCTGATAAAAATAATGAATAATGTTGGTTTCTGAGCTTATATAACATGGTATCAGTCGACTTTACCCTGCTGTTTATGATTTTCATGCAATATTAGTTAGAGTATTAACCACACCATGTAACTGTACAGAGTTTTTCACATCATAGCCATGATAAAGTCAGAAATGCATAGCTACTTAGGCGAACTACGCCAAGATCATTAGCCAATAAAATCAATTTAGCAAATTATTTGAACTGAATCCATTACCTAACCTATTCTTGCAGAAATAAAGCTAATTTCATCCTATTTTAAATGCTTCTTACAGGGCACCGTTGATCCTCGATAAATTAAAAGCAGTGTACCTGTAAAAATAGTAAGTTTCTGCTCATGGTTTTAACAATGGACTGGCACAGGCAGCAGCTCCACATGAAAAGGGAGTCCTCCGCAAGTTTCCAGCGCTGTGTGATTTTTCCATCGGAGTTTCTCAAGGGCAGCTGTTTATGATGGTGTTTCCCAGTTCTCCTGGAGTGCTGCCCAAACACTTGTTTTGTTTAGTTTCTTTGCTCAGTGCTGGAAAGAAAGCTTGTTGATGCGTCTTCTGCCCAAAGCACTCCCAGATGAAATGCAGCTTTTATGAATATACTTTCCTCGTTACTTGTTTGGCATTACAGCAACTGCACTGTTCTTATGAGCAAAGAAAAAAAAAACAGTTTTATTGCTGTAAGATGTGGGAAAATGAACAAATTGGTACAGTTGCCTGGACTTCTGAAACTGTCATTTATATTTAGATAAAAAAAAACAATGAAAGAAAATGCATAATGTCTAAAGGTGCCATATAATGAAAATCTGGTTATACCTAGGCACTGATAAAGAATAAAATCTTTGTACATAGAATAGACTCACTAATATGCAGCTCATGTTTATATATTAAGTAATGACGCAACAAGCACATTGCTAAGGGGCTAAAGTTTGCAGAATTTCGCAAGCACAGCTTTAGATGTGTGTGGACTTTGGGGGATTTATAATGTGGTCGCATAATGATGAAGAGAAATGACAATAAGTGCTAAGTGATATGACACAATGCATAAATGTGCATTAAACACTTATACACTACCTGACAAAAGTCTTGTTGCCCATCCAAGTTATAGGAACAACAAATAATAACTTGACTTCTATGGGATCATTTGCTATCGAAGTAGCACATATGAACGGCAAAGGCCTCTAGATTATGCTTTGCAAAGGCAAAAATCTTGTCACTGAACAGAAATATTGTCCAGTATAGAATATAAAGTCATGGTGAAATGGAAAAAGAATGAATATGGTGTCTGACTCCCATGAGCTTGGAGGACTGCATCCATACATCTCTGCAATGACTCAAATAACTTAAAGTCATCTGGAATGGCAAAGAAAGCGTTCTTGCAGGACCCCCAGAGTTCATCAAGACTCTTTGGGTTCATCTTCAACGCCTCCTCCTTCATCTTACCCCAGACACCCTCAAAAATGTTTATGTCTGGTGACTGGGCTGGCCAATTCTGGAGCACCTTGACCTTCTTTTGCCACTTTTTTAAATGATCAACTAAAAGTCAAGATATTATTTGTTGTTTTTACAGCTGAGGTCCACGACAAGACTTTTGTCATGTAGTGTATAAGTGTTTAATGCACATTTATGCATTGTGTCATATCACTTAGCACTTATTGTCATTTCTCTTCATCATTATGCGACCACATTATAAATCCCCCAAAGTCCACACACATCTAAAGCTGTGCTTGCGAAATTCTGCTGTACGGCGCTGTGAAAAGTGGCGGGATTAAACAATGTGATTTGACCTATGGATTAGGCGTTGGTCAAGCAAGCAATTGGTCCATATTTTGATTGGAATTTTTGTACCGAGAGGTCATGTTTCGATCTTCTATTGGTCTCATGCAATCACGTGATATGATTTCGCAGAGTTTAGCAAGCTTGAACTTGTGTTTCCAGTCTGCCGCAGTTGCACGTGTATAAACGTAAGTCTCAGGGCGAATAGTGCAGAGTGACCATGGCTTTAGCAAACCCTGATCTTAATCAGCTCTTATGCCTTTGGAATATGTATGGGCCTACTTGGAGAAAAAGTCTGCAATAAAACAAATGCATATAAGAAAACCTTTCCATCACCTCATTTGAAAGATTTGTTGACTCAATTTGACTTAAGCCTCATTTTAGGGCTGTGCGATAATACGATATTTAATCGTGGGCGATAATAATTACTGCACGATCCACTTTTTCAGAAAAATCGTTGTATCGCCATACAGTATATAGTGCAGTGCTTCCGCTTCATTCATGCTTCCATGACGGGCGCCTCATCCTGCCACGGCTATTACTACTTCTCATTCAAAACATTCACTCGTCTGTCGCTGTTTTTTTTTCAATAGCGGGTTATAATCGCACCAAAACGTATTAAAAGGTAAGTGAATTATAACAGCGGCAACTTTTGTGTAACCATAGTGCTGTGCGTCATTTGTTTAACCCTTTAAGGTTACATGCTGACAGGGATGCGCGATGTGCGAGGCGCAAGAAGTTGTGTGCGCGAACGGATGAAAAAGGCGCGCAAGCGGAGACCCGCATGCTCGTATTACTGTACATAAATGTGATCTCGCCCCGTAAGACTCCCCGTAAGATCTCGCTCATGACATTTGTCACTGAAATAACACGGACCGTAGTTGGCATGAAAAGCATCCTAAATGAGGGGCCAGAGATGACTCTCAATACAAGTGATGATGACACAACAGTAATATAACAGCCCATATGCTGTATTTTGGTCCTTAAGACACCCATGTAGGCCTTTTCAACATTAAAATGTTAATATGTTGTACTTTAAAACTACATAACATCACTGCATTGTACAATGTGGCTTTCTTTAACTACAAACACATTCAAATGTTGTATTTCAAAGCACAACAAAATAAGTGCATTGCTCAAGAATGCTTCTTCTACAAACACATTCATATGTTGTTTTGAACTGCGTAACAATCAGGGATGCAGCGATTATAGATTTTGGTTGTATAATCATGTAGTTTGAAGAATAATCATGGTTTCATGGTTATCATGATTATTATGCATTTATTAAGTTCAAAACACTACTAGTTTTGTTAACTTTGTTAAAAAAAGCCATTTACATTGTTGAAGGTGTTGCTGAGGATCTGTCTCTAATAAGCCCTCTGATTTGAACTAAGATTTGTTAGATTTGTTAAATGTTCATTTTGATGGTAATTGCAAGTCTTGTTGATTGTTCTTCCTTTGCAGAATAGTATATTTTAATATTGGGATATTAGTTTAGTTGTATTGTACCTGTGTAATTTGCAAAATATTCTGCAAAAATCAACTTAAAAAAAGAATCGTGATAAAAATCGTGAATCGTGATTTTCCCAGAAAAAATCGTGATATGATATTTTTTCCATATCGCCCACCCCTACCTCATTTACTCTACAAGTGACTTGCATCAACAAAGCGACCGTTCATTTCAACAGAGATCGAGCGACTTCCGATGACCTCTGTCTAGTCAAGCGACAGCGACCGTTGGCGACCAGGTGGGCGAGTGGAGTGACGCAACAAAGTCAACCTTATGCAAATGAAGAACTACTTTCTTGAGCGACAGCCAATAGGAGCACCAGTAGAGCTCACATGATCCACTCTCAGCTCGCTCAGAGGCTGGTTGTATTCGTGCTGTATATACCTACACACCCAGAGTGACAGGCAGCTACAAAGTCGCTGCTACTCTAAATGAGGCATCAATTTGCTGACTACTCAATTTGTTTAAATATTTTGTACCACAAAAGAAACCGCACACAAAAAAAGTGCAGTTTTGAAAATATCCTTGTTCGTGTGGACAGGGCCTAGACATCAACTTTTTCTGGTGTTTTTTTCCGACAAGTTTTACACTTCAGTCAGCGTTTGTATCATGTGGGTGCTCTTTGGAAGCGGGGTGTGTTGTGGACGTGGAGCTGGACACATGTAAACAGGTGATTAGCATCGCTGGAAACACACAGAGATGGAGCTGATGTGTGGATGCTGACGGGGAGATCGCCGGCATGTGGAGCCGATTGCTGAACAATGGTGCTGTGAAGCAGATGATTGCTGACAGATGGAGAAGAAGAAAGCAATCAGGTGGAAGCGCTGATATGGTTGCCATCAGGCGGATGTGAGATGATGTCAGAATGAGTCAGAGCCCCCCCCTCCAGCCAGACTGTTGACATCAGGGTTGCCACTACCTCAACCTCCACGAGGAGATCACTGACTGATGACAAGAGAGTGGCTAAACAGTGCTAGTAATTAGCACCCGATGGTGTGGTGACTATACCCCAACACATCCGTACCACGCTATATCTATACGCTAGTGTGCTCCAAAACAGTGACCATATTCACAGTGATATCAGGGTTGTCACTACCTCAACCTTCATTAACTGATGACAAGAAAACAGTGCTAATCACATGCTAGCGATTAGCCCCTGGCGGTGTGGTGACTATACCTGTAACACAACACATCTAGATCACACTCAAGCCTACAATTGATAAAATAGGATGCTGTATTCAGAGATCATGAAAATGACACTTTTGGACTTGATTGATCGCCTTCATGTAGATTTTTGTCATTCTCTTATATTGTTTCAGTAAAGTCCCTGTGAAATCTAAATAGTTTTTCTAGATGTTTGTTTTAAGGATGTCTATAAGCTAGTGTGCTCCAAAACAGTGATCAAATTCATCAGAGTATCAGGGTTGCCACTACCTCAACCTCCATGAGGAGAACACTGACTGACGACAAGAGAGCGGCTAAACTGTGCTAACTACGTTATCGATTAGCACCCTGCGGTGTGGTGTCTATGCTGGATCAGGCCCAAGCCTAAAATAAATCAAATAGGATATTATATTGTGCATAAGTATCATGAAAATGACTTTAAGAAATTGCATCATGTAGATTTTTGTCTTTCTCTTATATTGTTTTGTTAAAGTAAGTGAGTAATGTGTATTTATATTGCACATTTATCATGTATGGCCATAACCCCAAAGCGCTTCACAATCAT
>CAIGQQ010028571.1:2150-16533 GCA_903798035.1 Danio albolineatus | reverse complement strand
GTGGCCAACGATAATAATATAAGTAGGATTTCACTATTTACACAAGCGAGATAGCAAGACCATATAGCTGAGGCAGTAACTTAGAAACACATAAAACTCCGAGAAGGATCTTAAAATGAAATGCAAGTTTATTAAGCTACTACTCTACGTAAAACAGACAAACATACAGATACACACACACACAAACAGTTCTGGGATGAGAGAGTGATTAATGATGAGCAACAAAGAGTCTCAAACGTCTAGCACTTGCTAAGTTTAGCATTGCAACCTGAGAAAACCCCCAAGCAGAGAAACTGACTACAGTCAGGCACTTTAACTTAGTTACCAGCTTCAGTATGCAATGAAAAATTGGTCTGTGTTTACTTGCGGTTTGATGCAGTTTCACTCGTCCTCTGGTTGAGGGAAACCCCGGCGAAGCCGTTTGGTTGCAGAGCGTTGATGTGGTTGGGATGTCCTTTGCAAAAGGTTTTTCCTTCGTCTCATGAAGCGTTGTCCCAGTGACGGAGAGTCTGACGTCGGCGCGCGGGAAGTTTGCTGACGGGGATTTCCTCCTGAGAAAGGCTCTTTGGCAGGGTTATGCGACTAAGGAAGTCAGAGTTCAGAGACGTTGATTGACTGATCCTACTGATGAATGACACTGCATCCGAGGGTTGTAGAGAAAACGGCTATACGAGCAGTAAGGTCAGACTGTGTTCATGTGAGTCGCGATATACACAGAAGCAGTGTGAGCTCCTGTCAACGGGGTCACGTGGCCGTAGATGTTACGGCGGACAGACGCAGGCTGAGCTGGGTGATTCTTTCAAGAGTGATGTCCGGCAGGCGTGTTGTAAAGACGGGGAGCGTGCAACGCAAAGTTCATGCGTAGAACCCCCTCGTGAAGCAAAGCTAAAGCTAATATGGAAACCCATGCAAAAGCATGCAAACGCGAAAGCCCATAAAATCTTACAGTTTGGGCTTTTATAGTGGGCGGAATTACCCCCTTGGAGATTGTCCAATGGCCGTGGCTGCTAAGCTGTATCCACGCCCATCTTCTCCCTGTATGTCCACGCCCGAGAGGAGTGATGACATTTCAGATCACTATTTAATCTCCTGTTTATTGTGCATTGATAGCTCTACAAAATCATCTTCTATTCACAAATATGGCAGGACGATCACCGCTAGCACTAAAGATGATTTTGTTAGTAACCTACCTGATCTGTCTAATTTTTATAACATTCCAGGCAGTCTAGAAGAGCTTGACACTGTAACTGAAACCATTGATTCAGTCCTTTCTAAGACGTTAGATATAGTTGCTCCGTTACACTTCAAAAAGATTAGGGAAAAAAATCCGACGCCATGGCACAATGAGCACACACATGTCTTAAAGACAGCAGCCCGGAAAATGGAGCGTAGATGGAAGAAATCAAAACTAGAAGTTTTTCGTCTGGCCTGGAAAGAAAGTTCAATTAACTTTAGAAAAGCTTTAATGTCTGCCAGATCTACTTATTTTTCAACTTTAATAGAAGAAAATAAACATAACCCTAGGGTCCTGTTTACCACGGTAGCTAATCTAACTAAAAGTAAAGCATCAACATGCATTTCTCAGCATAACAGTAATGACTTTATGAACTTTTTCACACGCAAGATTGATGATATCAGAGATAAAATAAGCACCAACAGTCTGCCTCCTACAGCCTCGTCCCAATTAGAGCATTGTAGACCGGTAATGGATAAACTTCAAATTTTTTCAACAGTAGGTGAGGAAGAATTATCTAAACTGATAAATTCGTCAAAATCAACAACGTCTATGCTAGATCCCATACCGACCAAATTATTAAAACAATTGTTTTCAGAAGTTTCTGAACCTGTTCTTAACATTTTGAATTCATCCCTACTCCTAGGATACGTTCCTAAAACTTTTAAACTAGCTGTCATTAAGCCTCTTATTAAAAAACCACAGCTCGATCCTAAAGAACTAGCAAATTATAGACCGATTTCAAACTTGCCTTTTCTATCAAAGATTTTAGAAAAAATCGTATCTGCTCAACTATGTTCCTTCCTACAAAGCAACAATATTTATGAAAAATTTCAATCTGGATTTAGAGCATTTCATAGCACAGAAACCACACTCCTAAGAGTCACAAATGACCTCCTTCTGTCGTCCGACCGTGGTTGCATTTCTCTCTTAGTGCTATTGGACCTCAGTGCTGCATTTGATACAATTGATCATAATATTCTCCTTGATAGGCTTGAAAATTATGTTGGTATTACAGGAACTGCATTGGCCTGGTTCAGGTCTTATCTATCTGAACGTTATCAATTTGTATCAGTTAATGAAGAGACATCCTACAGATCAAAAGTACACTGTGGGGTACCACAAGGCTCAGTTCTTGGTCCCTTACTTTTCACACTATATATGCTACCGCTAGGTGATATCATTAGAGTTAGCTTCCACTTTTTGCTGATGATACACAACTTTATAATCTCCTCTCAACTTGGTAATTTGTTTGAATTTACTAAATCAACAGATTGTATAGCAGATATTAAAAATTGGATGACTAATAACTTCTTATTACTAAATTCAGATAAAACTGAGGTCTTGCTTATTGGTCCCAAAAATCTCACACGCAAAAACTTAGAACACTGTCTAACCCTTGATGGATTCTTAGTTCAGTCCTCATCTTCAGTCAAAAATTTGGGGGTGATTTTTGATAGCAGCCTGTCATTTGAAGGCCAGATTTCAAGCATCTGTAAAACTGCTTTTTTCATCTTAAAAATATTGCCAAACTTCGACACATGCTATCAATGTCTGATGCGGAAAAGCTCATTCATGCTTTCATGATGTCTCGATTAGATTGCTGTAATGCATTACTAGGCGGCTGCCCTGTTGGCCTGATTAACAAACTTCAGCTAGTTCAAAATGCAGCTGCTAGAGTGCTTTCTAGAACAAAGAAATATGATCATATTACTCCAGTTCTTTCAGCATTGCATTGGCTCCCTATTAAATATCGTATAAATTTTAAAATCTTACTGACTACCAACAAAAAGCCCTGAACGGCTTGGCTCCCCAGTATTTGCAGGAGCTCCTGATTTATTATAGCCCATCACGTCCGCTACGCTCAATTAATTCTGGACAATTAATTATTCCCAAAATATCAAAATCAACTGTAGGTGGTAGATCTTTCTCTTATCTGGCACCTAAACTCTGGAACAGCCTTCCTAGCACAGTTCGGGAAGCAGACACACTCTGTCAGTTTAAAACTAGATTAAAGACACATCTCTTTACATTAGCATACACATAAAACACAAATGCTTTGGAATCCAAATCCTCTAAAGGATTGTTAGTCTGCATTATTTAGGGCAACCGGAGCCGGGAACACTTCCCAAAACACATTACAATTTGAATGGCATCTCTGCTCATGTTAGTCTGTTTTTTATTATTCCCGAGGTTTCCATAATCCTGGACCATGCCGTATCCTGAGCAGCTGCTGTGGTGGTCATGGAGGAGTGGAGAGCATGAGACAGTTTCCTGTAAGACGATCCCTGTGACAGATGAGTCCTCGCATTGTTCCCGAAGGGCCAGCCTGATGACCAGCCGGTGACCCGCCTGTGGTCCCTCCATGATGGATGTCCAGCGTTCTCCAGCCCCGGCGCCATAGACTGCAGCTCTGCACAAGACGTCTGGCCATAGGAGAAATGGTCGTGCCCAACTGAGCCTGGTTTCTCTCGAGGTTTTTTAATTCTTCACTTTCGCCAATTGGTGAAGTTTTTTCCTCGCCGCTGTCGCCTCTGGCTTGCATGGTTCGGGACTTGTAGGGCTGCGCATCGATGGAATAATCTTCAGTGTTTGGACTCTCAGCAGTGATTATTAAACCACGCTGAAATGAACTAAACTGAACTTCAACACTGAAAACTGGACTGGCACTGTTTCAATTTTTTATAATGCATGTGAAGCTGCTTTGACACAATCTACATTGTAAAAGCGCTATACAAATAAAGATGAATTGAATTGAATTGAATTGATCCATCGTCACAGGGCTGGGATTAAGATTTCATGAATGTTATCAACATTCAGTAAAGCTTCGTAATTAACTATTATTTGCCGATACAGTTTTATCATTTGAACCAATGTTCTCTGAAGCCTTATAGCTTCAGTTAGAGACCAAACATTACAGCCCTTATCAAATACAGTTAATTACGTGCGTTACACACGCTACAACATTTCATTTCATTGAATTTTTCTATGCATAATTCACTTTACAAACCACTTCTAGTTTACCCAAGGCATTACTCTAAATACAGATGTCTCTAGTTCAAAACGTCTGTTTTTACTGCCGTTCTTGATGCTGCGGCGGCAGTATTTACGTGCGCCAACAGCTTTTGGCTGCTGAGTGGTGCTTTAACCATAGATTTTCAGCTTTGCCTTTCCACAATAGGGCGATACTGTACTGTACCTAATGTGATATGGTGTGTTCAATTGAGTTATAATTTTGTTGGTATGTTTTAGGTTTCTTAGCAATAAACATGATTTTACACTACTGTTTTAGAAAAGATACAATGCATGGTGAGAAGTAGCCCTAGGCTGCAAAAAATAAGCAAATATAAGAATTAAGTTCTTTAGCCTTTATAGTGCCCTATTAAATTGCGTTGGGGTGAAAAGAATGTATTAATTTGTTTGACCATCATGGTTTGTTTGACCATCATTCACACAAGATATGAAAACTGACGCACAGGACACAGTACAAAATAATATTAAAGTTATCAAGCCGATGGAGCATGTCACCTGATTGCAGTATAACTTGCTTTATAAATAATTGTTATTTATTATAGGCTAGGTTACAAATATTTGACCAACTGCCACAACATGTTAAACATTCTCGTGCACTCGAAATAGGTTCCCTTTTGCTATTAGTGGTGGTTTTGAAGTTAAATAAATGGGCATACCCGCACGCTAAGTAAGCCGCATGTACATTCTCTGTTCATTTCTCTTTCACACGCATGCAGAGCAAACAGCCTGCATAAAGACAAAAAACTGCTTGATTAAAAGAGCGCATTATAACCATGTATGTCTAACAATTATAATATTAAGCTTATACTACATCCATAATTCTGGCATGCATTGTGCTTTGACTGGATATCTAGTTCAAAAGCAAAATTGTTACCTGTTGCATGGCATAGTCTAGCCTATAGTGTGGAAAAATATAATTCACAGTGCAACGACATCCTGGTCTGCATATCACTTATAAAAATCTTATAGCCGGCCTATTTTGGTTTATCCAGTTACGGTACAAATTTATTTGTTTATTTTTTTACATTTTATGCTATCCTATCCTATATCCTAAACATAGGCAACATAAAATATTAATAGTTTAAGTTTCTAAAAACACATTGTTCATTGGCTACACATCCGGGGCATACCACACACAAAATAACGCCGCTAATGAAAAATATATATATATAATTTAAGCGCATTATAAATAAGCTTATATATATATTTATTTATTTGTTAAAACGTGATTCTCCCCAGATGCTTGCAGGGTGTTGTCAATGCCAAGGCGAAAAACTTGCTTTATCAATAGCCTACTAATAATTACTTATTATTATTATTATTATTATTATTATTATTATTTAAATTGTTAATTGTTACACATATGAGTACAATGTAGAAAATGCAAATAAATTAAACCGTTTCAGGCCAGGGGGCATTTGGGCTGAATGTATGATGGTGCCTATCAAAATGAGGATGTTATAAAATACACTCGATGTAAGATGGCAAGAGTCTGTCTGCGAGTAAACTAATAAAATGAATGAAAATCCACAGACCTGTGCGTATAGACATATAATGTAATGCTGTACAGTAACGTGTCATTAGTTTCCACTATTGTGCCTAAAGCGAGCGAGCCAGGGCAAGCCAAGGCCATTTGCGTTTAAACTGTCACTTCTGGTGCCTGATCGTCATCATAAATAAATAAGGGAAAGCATAACATAGCTGGTCAGTTTAAAATAGATCATTCCATAAAACAATTATAAAACACACATAGGCTATGGGTCTGTTCGCTTATGTCTCTGCTGCATCCTCCTTGATGTTTCGATAACGCATAATAACCTTTACACCATATTAAATAACACAGCAGCCAGTAAAGGTTGTCAAGTATTTTTGTCAAGTTTAAAAGGTGTGTTTGTGCGGGAATATGGTCGCGTTTAGACGCCTGTGTGTAAGAGAGGCAGAGCAAAAGAGTGATGGCTTCACAGCTCTGTTCATGCTGCGAGCGGCTGGGTTTCTTTATTTATTTTGGAGATAACCCAAAATATGAATACAACAGAAAGACATAAATCTTTACAAATTCGGTGTCCACTTTTGTTGGCTCAAAACAACAGTGTCATAGTCTATAAACAGCCTAAGCTATAAAAATCATTAAATGATAATTTGAAATTATTTAAAGAATTATAAATATTGGATATAATAAAATCACATTAAATTAATAAACCAAAAAAACAAACTAAAGCCAAAACTATTTTTGCATATACAAAACAAATTAATTACACCGTTTCAAGCCATTTTAAACCTTTATTTTACAAAAGCCTTTCTGAAAAAAAGATTTGAGATATTTTCTAAAAACAATAGAGGAGTTTAGAAAAATTATTTATAAAGTATTTGGATATGATTATATGAATCAAACCGTGCAAACAGAGCATTTTATGGGTGAGTGAAACCAGAGACTAGGCTACTTTATTTTCTAGCAAAAAAATTCTAGAAGGGTTTTTCTATCTTTATTTATTTATTTATTTGTTTTTCTTTCATTATTTATTATTATTATTATTATTATTATTATTATTATTATTATCAGGCTATTTTCTGTAGCAGTCCCTGTAACCAATTCCTTGTTTTCGGGTTGTTGTTTTTTGTTTTTTTGGTTAAAGCTCAATCCCCATTAACACCGCAATGGCCAAACAATTGGTTTGACATGGGGGAAGGGGGATGTCTCCAGTATTTTTCGCAAACCTGGAGAAACAAAATTCCCAGTTAGGCTACATATCTTTTATCCACATTACAGGCCTTCTTATGTTTCTATGCACAGCAACTTCCGGAATGTACTATGTTAATTAAAATATCTATATTAGAAAAAAAAAAAACTTGAAAAAAGCTTTTCTAAGAAAATTATAGTGAAAGACTACATTGATTATTGATAACTTATCAAGTAGCTTTTACATTTTCTTTGCAAATTGATGTTGGTGTCATGAAATATGGTTTGCATTCGTCAAAATTACAATTTATTAAGTCAAAAACACAGAACATAACTGAAGTGCTGCTTGCTGAGCCGGAGCTACTGTACAACAGCAGAGAATTTTGCGTGGTCCTAAAGCCTTCATCCGACAGTTATTATCAAATATGCACAACGCAAACCAGACAGACATGCCGTTCCCGACATCCTTTCAGACAACTTCGCTTTAAACTGTAGGTCCCATTTACACTGACAAGTTTTAGTTTAGTTCCTTTAAGCTGTTGTATATTGTAGCATACTTTATTTTTATAATGGCTATTATTGATTATTAAAATATTAAAGGTATAGATTATTAAAATAAATATTCAGCAAAAGCGACATTTGTATTTTGTATTTCACCATGCATTTCTTCAGATAGGCTAATCTTTATAGGCCCCTTAAACACATATTGTAAAAACCCATGCAGAATTTTTCATATTTTATGAAAATGAAAAAGGCAGTTATGTTAATTATTAGACTCTGTTTTATATAGCCTGTATGTGACAGCCAAGGTTCTCTCTTACGAAGTCTGAATGAAATCGGCCTCTTCAGTGTTTTTCAAAACTCTGTTTCCATGGTTGAAAAGGAGGATTTCATTTTTTATTTCTGAATGAAGGGGGAATCTATCTCAGTCTAATTATTATTTTGAATGTTTAGCCACACTGTGAAATAGTCAAATCCAATTCAATCTTTTATTTTAAGATTTTAGTTAATTGTTTTTATTCCGAGATAAATAACATTTTAGAATTGCATATCAAGCTGTCAAGATCTCCTCATGGTTGAAACAGGTGGTTATCTGAAAAAAAAGAACACATATCACCGCTCAGTAGCTGCTTTTTAGATGTAATTTAGGCCTGTATTCAGCTGACAGCGCACGCACAGCCGCATTACAGAGAGAAAAGTAAATAATATATTAATATAAACGACTCAAGCACGCACATTGAACTGCGAGTGACAGAAACAGAAATTAATTAAAATAATAGACCCTTTTGCAGCTTTCTTTCTTAACAGGCCTATATAAAATAGCAGACAGACTGTTTTGATGAGCTGTTTTATTTTTTATACCTCGGATGTATTTTAATATAATTTTGATGAATTAGCTGTAACTTTTGACTGCCTTTTCCTTTTTTATGCCACATTATATTTCACACGCATGTAAGGACTCATTGCAGGAGATGTGCAGAACTTTCAAAACCAGTTCGAATCAGGCCTGGAAATTGGTGCCACATTGTCTGTCATTCAGACCCAAGCCTAAGGCTATGTCATGACAAAACAGAGGATCCTTATTTCGAATCTTACTTGTGCCAGATGTTCGGAAGACCCTTCGGCTAACTTCGTTAATTATTAAGTCTAAAACAAAGGCGTTTTATAGGAGTTTCGGCGGGCTTCGTGTCACGAGACTGTTTTAATGACCCTGGTCATGTGCTGGCCTTAGGGCGCACTGTTCGCCCGCCAAATTCCTAGAGACTGAGAGATCTCTGGATTTTTAATCCATACATTGGATTAAATTGAAGAAAATCTCTTGAAATATCGAAACGAAGGCAGATGCATCTTTTGAAATAATATGCTATAGGTTTTCCTCATATGTTGTGTGTGTTTCAACCAACCAGGTTAGCCAACGTGCTGTTTTAACAGATAAAAGTTCTGTGTGTGTCTGAAATGTATAGTGTTTGGTATTCAACTGAAACTAGTGACATTTACAATACATTGATGCAAGTGAAAAGTTTCTAGTACGAAGTAATATTCATTTTGTAACCTTTAATATAAGAGTTACAAACTTACAAGGGATTTTACCACGTGAAACCCACATGCATTCTCTGTTAATGATTGACCTTTTACTACATGATGTGGGGTGTGTACCCGCTCCTCATGGTCACTGCTCATTGGAAGATGGAGCCACAGGGATGGACCAGACCAGGTTGCTTAAAACCGCCCTGCAACTGTAAAATCTTTGCTTTTTGCATCAAGCTCGCTCCTGCCAGCTGTGCACTCTGCCCCCTCTCGCCTGCACGGACACCGCACCGCCACGCGATTGGGTCACCAAGAACTTTCATGCAACCTAGGTTTCAGGACCGCTGAAACCGCACGAACTTCCGCAAGTCGACTCTCCTCAGAGTCTGCGTCACCTCGGTAACCCAGAACAACAGCCAATCACGAGGGAGTGAGCCCAAAAGCGAGTCACCACCCAATCAGGACCGACGTGCTCCACAAGCCCAAGTCAGCGAGGGAGATTCAAGATTTTCTTCAGCAAAATCGCAAGTAACACGAATTAACGTTGTCTCTAACTGATCTGGTGCTGATTGATGTTAAGCAGTTACAGATAAGCTCAATCTCTGCTTTTGTGGTTTCTCAGGTGTGATTCTAAGATCTAGTCAGAAGTACTAGAATTGATTTGGGTCTGTTGTCAACTCATTTTGCATCCTCCGAACTGCCTCTGTGTGTATGTGTGAATGTGTGTGTGCGCGTTTGTTTGTGGTTTGCTTATTACGTAGTTAGTTTCATGTATCGTAGTGTAGCTCAATAAATCTTTGTTCTCATTTTGTACGAACTGTGTTCTTGTTTATGTGCTTATCAGTCATTGTCTCGAGCTGTAGATTTTGTTACCTTGCTAAAGTAACCCAATACTGTGTTATGTTATTGTCGTTGGCCACGTAAATAATATAAACAAGATTGGTGACACGCGATCTCTTCTATTCGCTGGGCGAATGGTAGATAAAGTGTGAGTCTTTTAATCTGATTCAATCTGACTCTATTGAGTCGAATCAATGATTCGAATCGTCAAGATCCGATTCATTGAAATGAGCTAATAAATCCCTTATCGGTCTATTTATTGTAGCTTGGACCCCTACACGCATATGCAAGGGAACTAAAATTGAAATTAAAACATAAAGATACTGAGCCATTAACAGTTTAAGAAGTTAAAAAACAATTATAATTGGATATAAGGAGAACAGTGCCGTTTTGAAAATTTAACTGAAACTAAATTATTAAAAATAAACTTGCAGGGCTTATGTGCTGCGGCAAAATTACTTTTATTATAATTTTAGTGATCTGCTTATAGGTACAGTAGGTCAGTTTATTTTTATGCTTTTGATGAAGTAGCATTCAACTTAAAAGCTCTTTCAACCATGCGCCGGACGTTTCTCCATGTTTCGCTGGTAATGTCTTTAAGTAAATAATTATTTAAGCTTATTTAATTATTCATTTATTATTTATGGACAATAATTGAGACATAAAATTAGATAGTAAAATACAACGAAAATGTAAATGACAACGGAAATAAAAAAGCTTATTTAGTAACTGTCTTAGTCATATTAAAATATCAAACATTGTACATCTCTCTATTTTTAGGCTAAAACACTGCTTAATATATTTATATATTTAGGCCTATTTGTATGTATGCCTACTTTCATTTAAGTTGTCGTTTATTTTAGTGGTCTTTTATTTCTTTAATTTTACTTTTTCAAAAATGAATCTTGATTTCATTTAACACGTTTACAATAATAATAAAGTTGTTAACAAGTTTTTAATGATCAATAAAGCAATTATAGTTTTATGTCCTATCATTTCATCTTCATAAGTAGCAGGGTATTTACAGCTACTGTATATTTCTGTCCGTTCGCATCCTGTCCCTTTATGCCCTCTGGCGGCAAAGTCGCAAACTGCGGTCATACCTTAAAACGTTTTTTTCCGCGGCGGTGGTAGAAGGTACCTACTTTATGTAGAGTCCAAACATCACTATGTAATGCTGATCTTTACCTAAACATTCATATGTATAAACATTATTAAGCAGTTTTAACAGTTTAAACAGTGGAGTATTTCAAACAGTTCATGTTAAATATACACATTATTGTTTGAATTTAAAGGTATATGAAGTGAAATATTATATTTTGTGTCTCTTTTGTAAGCTGCAAGTATTGCGATCCATGTGTCTCTCTTTGTCTGAGACCATGTAGATTAGAAAGTAAGTTGATTGGATCAAGAAGCCATTTTGCAAGTTCTGGGCTCTTAACACCTTTGTCCTTCAGAAGATATTCAAAAAAGATCCCTCAAATTCTGGATGCATCTGAAATTCAGTCCCACAGAATCACTGCATTTCAAAGCTTTCCAAAGCCAAGAACTGAACCACAAAACAAGTGGCCTGAGCCAGCTGGTGCTGAGACTGACTAACCTGACCAGCTCTACTTACTCTGACCAGCACCAGCCCAGCTCTGTGTCTCACACAAACATCAGAATCAATTACATCATCAAATAATCTAAACATGTATATCTGGAACATTGAGCAGAAGAAACAAAAAACAACGTAAACTGAAACTCTATCGGACAATAAAATCAAATTATGAATTGGAAGAATATCTCCACAGTATTAGAGACAGAAAGCAGAGGCAGATCCTGACCAAATACAGGCTCAGTGAACACAGTCTGGCCATCAAGACCGGCAGACACAGAAAGAGCTGGAGACCCACAGAACAGAGAGTGTGTGTTCACTGTAATACAGGCGATATCGAGACAGAGGTGCACTTTCTCTTTCACTGCCAACATTTTAAATCAACCAGAGACACATATTTCAACAAACTCTCCAACTACAGAGAGAACTTTCTGAGCATGACTGAAGAGGAACAGATTATAAAGAAGATTATTCTAGGAGAGGGACAGACAGCAGTACACTCTAAAAAAAAAGGTTCCTTGAGGTTCTATATAGAACCCTAGGGTTCTATACTTGGCCAGTAGAAACTTTTACCCAAAAAATGGTTCTATTTAGAACCATTTGAGCGCAAAGAACCCTTTTGGTTAAAATGGTTCTATAATGTGAGATTTATGACATGATTATATAGTATAGATTATAAATAATAATAAGCTATAACACAGAGAGACAAAGCTTTTTGAGTCAAAACCTAATAAAATGACTGTTATGGTCAAAAACCTAATCAATGTATGATGGGATTTTTGTTTCATGCAGGTTTGTGCATTACCATATAACTAATATTTTATAAATGCTTAATATTTAACATTTTGACAAATTATTTTGTGAAATAAATAAAATAACCAGTTTATTCAGACTGTACAGTGTGTTGTTATGGTTTAATAAATTGTTTTAAACTTATAATCATAAAAAAGCCCTCTGGTGACGTCATTCATTGGTGGACTGGTGGTGAAGAGCCTGGAGTGAGTCACCGTTAATTTTTGAAAAGGTGAACTCCGCTATTGCAGCTCCATCATTCAGGTACGTTATTACTCTTTTAAAAATTATAAGAATGAAATATTTTGTATTACGAGGTAATGTTTCTCTTCCCTTGTCTTATATGGTGACACAGACTGAATATGGGGGTACGTTAATATGGATAAATGTTCTTCTAAGTTACTGATGGCCTCGACCGACAGCCTTCGGTTCAGGAATCTGTGTTAAGCTGACTTTGCTCTGCTTTTTGTTCGAAATAAGTTACAATTTTGCTTTATTTGTTTGTCAGTATTAATTAAAACATCAATAACAATAAAACAGGTGCGTTATGTAAAGGCGAGCTCCGAGAGGGAGCGTGAAGCGCGTGCACGCTCTTTTAACTTGATATGAGCCGATTTCCGCTTTCGTGCGGTTTTTATCTTCAACCTTGAACAAACTAGTACTTCCAGCTTGTTCGTGTGTGAGTTTAGCCGAGTTTAACTCGGGCTAAACTCTGTAAAGTAGTGTACACGTCGGCTAGTCTGCATTAAAACTGCAAGGTAGTGCAGCGCTCGTGCCCGCCCGAGTCTATACACGCGCTATAGTGATGATTGCTAAGTGTATTATTGAAAACCTTTAAATCCAAAACATATTTTAATAATCCTTAGATAAAAGATCAGGTGTTATTTATGAAGGACAAACAAACATGCAGGCTAAATGTATTGTGAAATGTTGAACCTTGTTAAATATAGGCTACATATATGTATATATTGTGCTAAATAAGTTTAAAATTCATATTTTAATGTATATCTTTCTTTTCTTCAAACAGCCTGGAAACTGAACTGCATCATAAATCTTGTGCTTGGTATGTATTATTGCTTTTAATTCTAAACAAACTGTATTAAGTTTAATGAAATTAATATTATAAAAGACTTTAACATTGTATTGTAACCTGGTCTGCAGGATAGGCTTTGAAGAGGAAGGATCCCAGCTTAAAGAAGGACATGCGTTGCATCCATAATTATGACACAATTATCATCAACAAGGACACCTGGTAAATATTGTATTTTATAACATGCATATTTCAGACTTGGTTGTTGTGTACTGAAATAATATATTTATCACATAAATGTTCTATTACTTATTGCTGCTGTTTTAATACAGTAAGAATATTAAGGTCATTGCTTATTAAAAAGTCCTGCAAAGAAAAAATGTGTTTTAAAAGAAAGTGTAAATTTGCCTACAGGATACCTTGTTGCAATGTCTTCAAAACAAATTTAAAAATGAAAGGATTTCAGTGGTGAGCTCATCTATCATCTCACAAATGAAACAAAATAATGGGATGAAAAGGAAGTGAACTGTACTCTGAGAAACTTAACACAAGGCAAGTTCAGTTCAATACATTTTATGTCAAAGGTAGATTAATTCTGTGGTTTAAATTCATATTTCCACACTTTAAAATGCTGTCTTCCTACCTCAGATTGTGATGGACCTGGAATGCGACACCAGATATTCATAAGTCAAGAACCGAATGAAACACCCTTTTCCAGAGCACAGATTATGGAGGGGTTTGCAGAACTAATGGAGCAGTTTTTTCTTCTTGGAGTGCCACAGCAAGTTTACTTTTGTGAGTAAACACTGTTACATTGTGTGCCAAATAGTTTTGCGTCCATGATGACTTTAAGAAACTCGTATTGCTGAAAATGTGTCATTTGGAAACACATGAAGTAAACTTTTTTTTTTTTTTTTTGCATTCAGGATGCTGCATAGAAAACGTGGTGAAGAACACAGAAACATCTTTAAAAAAAACGGGCCAAAAAGGAAAGGAAAGAAGGAAGTGCTCCATGACAGTCTTATTGGACCAGCAGAGGAAACCGCAGAAGGTAACTACACCCTATACTACATACTATTTGCCCCAAACACACACACACACACTCACACACACACACACACACACACACACACACACACACACACACACACA
>CAIGQQ010028570.1:25682-42458 GCA_903798035.1 Danio albolineatus | reverse complement strand
GAATATTTCCGTGAAAAATACATTCCACATTGTGCATTTTTCATCGAACACATTTAACCCCTCAAATCCCAGAGCAAAATGCTCCCTAATGTCCTTACTACAGAGGGTTGATCACTCAGACAGTGATGACGTTAATGAGATAATTGAGTATCTAATTAAAGGAGGATTGAGAATTATTGATGAACAACTGTTAATAAGCAGAATCACTGAAGGAAAGAAAAACAAGACCAAATAACACAAATCACAGCCAAAAGCAAAGATGAAATCAACTGAAAATTAAGCTCTAAATAAAAATAAAACAAATTACACAATAAATTAATTATTTCTCAAGATCTCAGCAGAGATCATTAAACAACATCACAAACATCAGGAGCTTCACTTATTACTGACATTTGACTTTTTCTGTCGTAAACAAAAGTTCTTAATAAAATTTTTGTTGTTGATTTGAAATCACCATGACGGAGGTCAGTGTCTGCTTTAGTTGGGCTCTTCAACTTCGTATTATAACATTAGTTTGTAATTAGTTGTGTTGATCACACTATTTTATAGCATGAAAAGCCAGAATAATAAACTACAAGAATAAGTCTAATAAGACTAACTATGACATCAAAGCCACCCTCACCTGCGTGTTAATTCGTTCAATATCTTGTGAGTTGTGTGTGAGAATTAAAAAGCATACATTAATGAAACCACTGAAGCTTCAGAATTCAATGATTGTTTAACAGGTCTAAATACACCTCTCATAATGAGAGAAGTTTGAACTATGACAGAATTCAAAAACACACAGAGATCAACAATTAGTCTTTGAATCTCAATAATGGTGACAAAATAAAAATAAAATAAAAAACCCAGAACAATACAAAACAATCTACTGAAATGTTACACCCCTAAAACAAATTAAAAGAAAGGCAAAGAAAGTAATTTTAAGAACATAAAGCTGCATAATTTATTCAAGCTGCAATGCATGCTGGGAGTTTTGCATTATGCTAGCACCCAGCATGCATTGCGGCATGAATTAATCATGCAGATTTTTCTTTTTAGCAACCATGGTTGAGGCTCATATCCTGATTCTTGATGTCTGTGTGTCTTAAGATGTTGCAGGGGTTTTCAGAGTTTTGTGCATGACATGATTATTAATTTTTATTATTTCCTTTCTAATTGTTTGTTGACCCTCCAAGTAAAGCTGCAGTATCGTCTCAAACAACGATAAGACATTATTCAACATTTTAATGAACTAACTTACAAAATACTTGGCACTACATCTGTAACAATTAACAACATTTAGTATATTATGTTTCTCATGATTTTTTTTTCTTTTGCTATAACTGATGAATTTCAGAAACACAGATATAACAGACAGAGACATTCATTCATTCATTCATTTTCTTTTCGGCTTAGTCCCTTTATTAATCCAGGGTCGCCACAGCGGAATGAACCGCCAACTTATCCGGCATTTGTTTTACGCAGCGGATGCCCTTCCAGCCACAACCCATCTCTGGGAAACACATCCATACATTCTCATTCACACTCATACACTATGGACAATTTAGCTTACCCAATTCACCTGTACTTTATGTCTTTGGACTGTGGGGGAAACCGGAGCACCCGGAGGAAACCCACGCAACCACGGGGAGAACATGCAAACTCCACACAGAAATGCCAACTGGCCCAACCGGGGATCGAACCAGCGACCTTCTTGCTGTGAGGCGAACGTGCTACTCACACGCCACCGTGGCGCCCTACAGACAGAGACACATATATAAAAAAAATGGTAAAGGTTCAAGAGCCCAACTAAAGCAGCTTCTGATCTCCTCGATGGTGAGGTCAAATGTAATATTCTCAATAAAAAAATATAAACCTCTGTTAATTATCAAATATTCTTACAGAAATGAAGTCAAACTGTAATCAGTGAAGCTGACAATGCTGTTATTTAATGGAGTTGTTTAATCCTCTGTTTTAATCCAGTTGGTTTGGTGTGAGGCTGTGTGTGTAGTTTTATTTCTTCCTTCAATTTCTTATTCCTTCAGTGATTGTGCTTGTTAACAGCAGCTGTTCATCAGTTTCTAAATTCAGTCATTTGTGGCCATTCACTTTCTATAGTGGACTTAACTAATTGACTAATTTAGGGACTAGTGAATGAGGGTGTATGGTGAGATTTCAGACACTCTGCCTACTTTCTTGAAAACAAAGGTTTGATCTTTTACAGTTATTTTCCGTATTTTGTACAGAAATGAGCTGTTAATCATTCTACAGATTTTCACCGTAGATTATACAGACTTGTACTGTTAAAATCACAGTCATTTTTTACAGTGTATGCATATGCAGTTAAGGAATTTATCAAGGGGAAATTAATAGAAAATTAATGTTTCTTTAAAGTGTGACCTTACTGGACTACTACACAGTTAAAGATTTCAGTAAATATACTATTTATAACAGACAAATTATTTCTTAATTTTAAAAATAGCCTCCAAAATGCTTCCTCTCTGCAAGGTACTGCAGCAAAACACCTGATTACAAGGAGAGAATAAAGATTTACATTAAAAGTATAAGGCGTAAGCAAAGAGCTTATAGAAGTGTGACCAGGTGTCTCTGTGTCCATATCTGATCGCATTTGTTTCGTGTTGTGAATACATTGGAATTAAAATTACACACTGAACATTACCGGTCTTTTCTGGGTCGGACAAGTTGACGGTGTATTATTTGTTGAATAAAACAAAATAATTATGTGTCTGATCGGCCACAGTTGTTACATTGTCTAAGCCAGGGATGTCCAAAATTGCTCCTGCAGGGCCCGTGTCCTGCACAAGTTAGCTCCATCTTTCTTCAACACACCTCCCTGGAAGTTTCTTATATACTTAGAAAGAGCTTGATTAGCTAGTTCAGGTGTGTTGAATTGGGGTTGGAACTAAAATATGCAGGCCCTGGTTTAAGCACTCAAAAACCTTTTTTTTTTTTTTTTTTTGCAACTATTCAACACTGAATGTACTGTTACTGAAGTTGCTGGGATTCAGGTGCTTCTCTGCTCATAATTTTTCCATATTTTCAAAATCCATTACTTGATTACATTTGCAACAAGAGTGATGTCTGCTTCCCTGGAATATCACATAGCAAATCATTTAACAAGCATCTGCATTGCAGCTTGCTTTTTATAAACATGTATGCAAGCTTGTAGCAGATTTGATCTTAAACTGTATATATTCCAGCCATCAAGGTCAATAGTCATTGATTAATTAATTTTCCTTTTGCGTAGTCCCTTATTTATCAGGGGGCGCCACAGCGGAATGTCCTCCAGCCTCAACCCAGAACTGGGAAACACCATACACTCTCACATTCAAACACACACACACACATTTATACACAATGGGCAATTCATGTAGTTCATCCAACTCACCTACAGCGCATGTCTTTGAACTGTGTGAAAAAACGGAGCACCCAAAGGAAACCCCACACAGAAATGCCAACTGGCCCAGCCAGGAGTCAAACCAGCAGCCTTCTTGCTGTGAGGCAACAGTAGCCACTGTGCCGCCCAAATGCCAATACTAAAAAAAAAAAAAATTCGCTTATGCTCAAAATAATAACAAAAGAAGAATCATGTCTCATATAGTTTTACGTTATTAGGCCAAATTAACAACATATTAACTGTCTTGAGATATTAATGTAACTTCAATTATTAATTCCTTTTTCAAAGTTGTAAATGAAGAGTGAAAATACAACATTACTACATTTATATTTATTCCATCGTTGTTTTGTTTTCTATGAAAAATAACTATTGGAGTTGGAAAGAAAATCCCAGCAAGCATTCTGTGTGTGTGTCTGTATGTCTTTGTGTGTTAAAGGATGCTTTCACACCTGCCTTATTTAGTTTAGTTGAATCGCACTAGAGTTCATTTTCCCTCTTGGTGCGGTTCATTTGGGCAGATGTGAATGTAGCAATCACACCAAAAGTGGACCAAAAAAGCGTACAGAGACCTACTTAAAGAGGTGGTCTTGGTACGCTTTCAAACAAATCCTGGAGCAGTTCGTTTGTGGTGAGAGCATGATCCGAACTTAAACAGACCCAACCACAAAAAGTACTGTGCCTTTTTGAACTAATCCAGCTGCTGTAGTCCAATGCGCTGTCCCATATTATGGGGTTTGGTGGAAAGATATTTGTTGACAGCGCTTTACAATGTTGATGGTTACAAACTATAAAGTCTATGACCAAGGATAAAATCAGCCAGTGCAGCGACATTTTGAGTCTGCCAGTTTTTTTTTTTTTTACTTGCAGAAGTTCCATTGGCATTTTCCCGTACGTTAATTCTGACCAATCGAAAAGCAGTTTAGGAAATACATTCAATAACTTCTGGCCAATGAGTGATGTGGATTTTGTCACGACTGTATTTTGGTTCTTTATAACTGCTTCAGACTAAAGCAATCAGTGTGGTGTAAAAAACAACCCAAAACGGCAGAAAAATGCTACAGCGTATCATTTGTTGCCCTTGGTCCGGACCAAATGAACTGAACCACAGATGTGAAAGCATCCCACGACAATAATTATTTAAACTTAAACGACTTGACTAAACACGGCTAAATTTGAGCTGACAGTAAAGATCTGATAGTCATCTAACAACAGTCCAAACATAGACTAGTCGTCAAATGCACAGTAATGAGTGATTCATATTTGGAATCTGTCTGATTTGTGTATTTGATAATTTAAATTTTCGACTATTAAATCTCTTAGATTTTCTCTGACAGCCCAAATATAATTTTAAGCCAAGATGACTATCACATGCATTTTTGAAGGCAAAATTACTTGCTGGGATGAATGTTATAAAATGTTATAGTCATTCCCTAATGTGCACAAATTAGGCTACATTCAGTATATCAAGTGTTGTTTGCATGACCTTGACTATATTGTAGGGTGGTCAGTGCAGGTGTAACCACCTTTGTTTTGTGTCATGCTTGGAAAAAAAAAGAGATTCTGTTTCCACTTTGACAACTACACTGATTACATTTGCAGTTATTGTTTGCATTTAAAGTACCCATGAACCGGAAGCTGTGACCGTTTTTATTTATTTATTTTTTTTGTGTTGTGATGCACTTCCTTCACTGTAAAACCCAACAGTCAACTTTAACAAATGAAACAAGTGTAGGTAACTCAAAATTTACAGAATGTTAATTCGACCTATTTGAAAAGAGTTTTAAACTCAGTGTTGAAGGTAATGAGTTAATTAAATACCTCATTAATTTAACTTAAATGGAGTAAGTTCACAGTACTCATATAGATTTGTTTTTTTTTTAACTCAAATGGTTTGTAGCAATCAGTTTCCCCAAATGGTTTGAGCTGCCTTAACTTATTAGGTTTTACAGTACTCTGCTTGAGTTCTCTTTTACTGTACTTTACTGTACTTCGTTTACTCAAATGGATAAAAAGTTCACAGTACTCATTAGAATTAGTTTTTGAACTTAAATGGTTTGTTGCAATCAGTTTCCTCAAATGGTTTGAGGAATTAGTTGTTAGTTGAGGAATTAGGTTTACAGTGTAGAGAAACGACATATTAAATGAGAAAACAGTGGACGTGGCTTGTTTTTTCTACTGGGAGCTGAATTGATGTAGTAGGCATTTCATAAAGAAAGATGGGGAAAAGGGTATGTGGATAGTTATTACAACCTAACAGACTCCTCCTGCTCACCATTTCTCATTTATTCATTAATTTTCTTTTCGGCTTAGTCCCTTTATTAATCCGGGGTCGCCACAGCTGAATAAACCGCCACCTTATCCAGCATTTGTTTTACGCAGCGGATGCCCTTCCAGCTGCAACCCATCTCTGGGAAACATCCATACATTCTAGATTAATGTAGATTAAAGACATATCTTTTTAGTAAAGCATACACTCAATACATCACATAGCGGTATGATGCATGAATGTGCTCCACGCAGGTTTTTGCATCTCATTTATATACACTATGAACAGCAGCTACGGTAATTATTCTATTTATTCTCTATTTCTACCTAAGGATACTCATCCTGAGGCCTCCAGAGACTATGCAGCGCCACGGATGTGATCCAAGACGATCCCAAGATTCCATAATCCTGAACCAGGCTGTCTCCTGAGCAGCTGCTTAGTGCATGGAGGAGTGGACAGCATAAGACTGATTCCTGTGACGCTTCAAGGACAGACGAGTCTCGCTGACGTCCAGTCCAGTGTTCTCCAGCCTCTGGCACCTAGACTGCAGCTCTGCACAAGACGTGTGCCCATAGGAGAAATGGTCGTGCCCAACTGAGCCTGGTTTCTCTCAATGTTTTTTTTTTTAATTCTTCACTTTTGCCAACTGGTGAAGTTTTCTTTCATTGCCGCTGTTGCCACTGGCTTGCATGGTTCGGGACCTGTAGAGCTGCGCATCGATGGATTTGCTCTTCAGTGTTTGGACTCTCAGTAGTGAATATTAAACCACACTGAACTGAACTAAACTGAACTTCAACACAGAAAACTGGACTGACACTGTTTTAATGTATTATAACCTTCTATGTGAAGCTGCTTTGACACAATCTACATTGTAAAAGCGCTATACAAATAAAGGTGAATTGAATTGAATTTCCTGAGATATAGGTAATCTTGACAAGTTAACTGAAAACAAACAGTATTTTAATCAAAGATTAGAAGGGTTAACTATTTTTTTGCTTAATGTCATGCCCAGGAGAAATGTTTACCACAAAACTAGCAATGTGAGCAAACAAAATCATATGGTCAGTTTTAATTTCATGTGGACTTAAAAAAAGATGTTGTTATGTGTATTGCCTTTATAAATGAGTACCCAAGACATTTTCCAAGCATGTAATGCCACAAAATCCACATTTTCGCATTATGGCAGCTTGTAAACACAGCTTTGTTGTACAACAAACAGCTGAAAACCTGTACACCCTGACAATGGCCAGATATTAAGAACAGACGCTGCTATCTTTGAAATAGCAGTTGCCATTTCTTCATCAAATGGTCTGTAGGCGGTCCGTGACCATGAGGCGGAGATTAGCTTCAGTGGGTGCTCAAAGCACATTAAATGAGGTTCATGCAAGAACCCCCAAGGTCAAGATGCCCTTCTCAGCTCACAGCTCCGCTTTAATACAGAGACATAAACCAAATGGACTTTCATTGGCAGCAGCGGTACACTTGTTTATTTGAGTATGATCTGCCTCCAAGTAATTGAAGGAAAAGCCTGTCAATGTTTGCTGAGAGCATTTTAATTAGCCGTCTCACTGCATCCAAATGAGCACTCGTGGAGTGATGAAGCAATTTTAAGTCAATTAGGAAATGACTAATTTCTCCCTACAAGGGGTAAGCATTCATCACATTGCGTAGCGTGTTCTTAGAGGGCTTGTTTTGAGGAATACTTGCTTTGTGTAGGAGTTGAGAAGATTAGCGAGAAAGGCAAATGGACTCTGAGTAAAACACTACACAGCCCCCTGCATTCTGTTTATTTCTCACTGTCTCTAGCACTCTGGATTTCCTCCATCCTGCCACCTGCAGTTTCATTTTTGGCTTTGATAAGATTAGGATTCCTGGGCTTCTTTCCTTAAAAAAATTGCTGTGCGGTGAGATACCTGCAAATGCCTTCTGGATGTTTACAATTTTCACAGAGACAGTGGGAGTGAATGGAATCTGTCATTCGACCAGAGTAGGGCATCACACTTCAGTCAGTGCTGCCATCTGCTGGTGCATAAACATTGCCATAGGACTTGTGAAAATGTGCTAGTCTGTATGCAAATCATGTTTGCAAATGCAGTTCTCAGTAGCATAATAAATGGCCAGCAATTCATGGCATTTTTCATTTATTGTAAGCAATTCTTCATGAGCTGAGTGCTTCAGTAAGTCAAGAACTGCTTCAAGCTTCACAATTTTACAAGGTCACTAGCATAAATGAAACATTAATACACAGGGGTGGTCAACCCCTGTCTATAAAATACAAAGTACTTATGAATTCTAGACACAAATGTTACATATTCTGCATTTAATACGGTCATATAAACCTGTTATTTAACAGTTTCCATGTTTTGTGACTCATAAATGTTTTATGTGTATTTACGGTTTGGAATTGTGTTATAGGACCTTAATTTTGGCTCTGTCGACTTTTGAGAATTCAACTCTGCAGTTTATCAAAGTGTGGAATGCCATCTATTAGCCAAAAGATGAAACTAACAGTATGGTCGAAGGTTAAATGCGTGTAAGCCTTTTCTAGCGCTTCTAAAAATCATTCTGTTATTCATTAGAATATATTTATATTTGTTTTTCAGCTCTGAGTTTACTCTGACTCCAATTTTAAGTGACCATCAAATTTAGACTGTATTTCTAATTGAAAGAACGGATCACATTCATCATGTATCACTTAATTTAGAGTTTAGATTTATATCTGATCAGTTACTGTTCAGTTATACGTTCATTAGAGACCAAACGCTTCTCAGATTTTCACGCCCCGTGTTTTGCGTGTCTTCTTGTGGACAGTATGCCAACACTGAAGTTGATCAGAGGGTGCAGGATTAACTAATACTGGTTGCAAACTGCTCACTTATTCTAAAAGAATAGTTGATTTAACAAATTCCATATAACTTCCAAAACGGCTCCTTACAGTCAATGTGTTTTGAGAATCAAAAATCTAATCATGACGCATCATAAAGGTATCGCAGACACCACTTAATCTACTTCAGAATTTCAGGAGAATTCAGAATGCAACAAAACATTTTATTTGTCAGGTAAAGTTGTAATATGTCAGAAGCTAGCTCTCTGCAACTCTCACATGGTCACCCACTGAAACTAAGCAGGGCTGCGCCTGATCAGTAGCTTGATGGGAGACCACATGGGAAAGCTAGGGTGCTGCCGGAAGTGGTGTGAGGCCAACAGGGGGTGCTCAACCTGCAGTCTGTGTAGGTCCTAACGCCCCAGTATAGTGAAGGGGACTGAGATGTTAAACTGAGGTCCTGACTCTCTGTGGTCATTAAAAATCCCAGGATGTTGTTTGAAAAAGAGTAGGGGTTTAATTGGATCACTCTGTCTCCTCTCCACCAATCAGCTGGTGTGTGGTGTGCCGTCTGACACAATAAGGATGCTGTCGCTTCATCCAGGTGGATGTTACCCACTGGTGGTGGATGAGGAGTCACCTTTTCCTTATATACTCAACTCAGAACAAACAGCCATAAATTAAATTGTGAGTTTAAGGTGTTAACCATTTCTAGAGGGGGGAGCATCTGGCAGAAATTTTATCAAAGCCAAAAACCAAATCAACATATACTAGTGAAATATTACAGTGACGTTAAGGCCCATCCCAATTATATTTTTGAACCCCTACCCCTTCCACTTGGCCCTTACAACCGAGGGTTGAGGGGAAGGGCTTCAAAATTTACCCCTAAGAATTGGCACACCACTTCAACACCTGCACATGTCATTATATGTCATCGTGATCTCTTGCTTCATACGAGATCAGACGATCACGACTGCTGTAGTTATTCCAGTTGTGTTATTTTTTGGTATTTATCTTCAGGAAATCACTGAAGGCATATATTTTGTTATCATAACAATCTAATGTGGCAATAAGATCGTAACTATACTGTGTATTTACACAGTGGCCATATTTATCTATGTAAACACACGAAAACAACATTAACATTGTCCCAGACACTGTAAAAAGCTCATTCTCAGCCACTAGACTTTTCTGATAGGGTATTCGAGTGTCATTGAGTGTCAGAATGTTGTGGGACTGCTGTACAGGAGTTATGATTAAGGATTATGGTTCGCGAAATTTAGCAGGGTATATTATTTTTTTGGGGGGGGTGTAGTTAAAGCATGACGGTAAAACACGAACGCGGTTATGAATATGTTAAAACATGTGTTTGTTTGTCGTAAAAATTCGTAATAATGACAAAAAATACTAATTTGTGGATCTCCATACTTCCGGGTTCAGCTGTGGCTGGTGTATTCTAGGAAATTTTCTTACCTCTCCGTCTGAAGTGTGGTCCTGAAAAATCTTAATCGAAGGGATGTATACCCCTTACCCGTAGCCCTACGCCATCAAGCTAAAGAGAAATGGGACACCACTACTACTTTACATGAACGCGCAAAACGAGGGGTAGGGTTAAGGGGAAGGGCTAAGGGGTAGAATTGGGATTGGGCCTAAGACCACTTTACCAATCACACAGAGACATTTAAAATGATCCCAAACATGAATATAGAGCTACAACATACACCATATTAAAACCTTGGACATTTTATGTGGAATGTGAATGATCTGCTCTGATGAAAAAGGTAACTTAAAGATCAAGAAAGGAGGGTGAAAGGAGGAGTGAACTTTCTCGCATTCCCGCATTCTCCCCTGGTATTGTCAAAGACATACAGACAGGAAGATAAGCTCAGCATGATTTGAAAAGAACAGTTGAACAGCTGGTTTCCTGATCTTCTTTTCAGATCAGAAAGTTTATGGTTTTAGCGCCTGACAGTTCTTGTGGTCTCACCTCATAGAATTTTCAGTCACACTTTATTTTAATGGTCCGTTTGTTGAATTTAAGTTACATTGCATCTACAAGCCAACTAATTCTCATTAGATTATAAGTAGACTGTTTGGTTGGGGTTAGGGTTAAAGTTGACATGTACTTGTAAAGTTTCTTATAGTAAGTTAAATGTCTGTTGAGGGACTGTTAAATGTCAGTATCAACAGATATTAAGCTGACAGTCTACTAATACTCAAATGGACCATCGAAATAAAGTGTTACTGAATTTTCACAACAGTTCTCAGCGTTTGATATTATGGAGAGATTTAGCCATCCTTACAAAAGTGACATTTAAGGACATTTTAGTAGTTTGAAATGTGTGTAGTTACACAGTTTTTTGCACCATAATAACCTTGAAAACTTTTCAAGGTTAAAACATATTGGAAGAAAGGTCAAGGTCCCATAATGCAATTCAAAAGCATAATTGAGCAGGGAAGAATAAAAACAAATCACAAAATATGGATAACTGCTATTTTATGGCGTTCTTTTACTGTATACCAATACCAGATTAGGCTTATTTGGAAGGAAACATTTAAAGGTTAAAGGAATTAAATGCAATACATTTCTAATGCACTTAATCTAGACTCCCATTAATGAAAGCTTAAAGCCTGACACTTGTAATCTAAAATGTTAAAACAAAAGAGAGCGGTAAACAAAGCCCTAGCCATCTGTGCTACTTATGCCAGAATCTGCTACAGGATTGCACCATAATGCCGTAAGCTTCCAGGAATTTGTTCTTGGTCACTGTAAGAGAAACATGATTATTAAAAAAATCTAATTTCAGCCTTCCTTACAGGAAAAAACAATGGCATCAAATTAAATTCTAAAGAGCACTAACATTAGAGATAAAATACAGACCTTTTCAAGGCACTGTGTTGTGTTGCGCTGACTTTAAAAGGCACTTTTTTCCAGCTCTCATATATTTACCCTTGTAAGCTTTTACAAGCCTCACCTAACCTTGCTTTCCTCTCTCTTACGAGCCTAGCATTTCTTTTGATAGGGTGGGTGTTCACAGAATTGACTAAACTGACCTTCCTTCTTTCATAGTGGAAAACAAGGGCAGATGTTCAGCTATTTTTTTAAAGGTTGGAGGTCCCTTCTGAGCTCAGTGGAGGGTACATAGAGGGAAAACTCACTTTACTGGTTACAAACTCCTTGTTTACTCCATAAGCCAGCATTCTCGGTAAAAGTGTAAATGCAATGTAATGTAATGTTGATTTTTATAGCGCATTTATCATATTTGGCCCATACACCCAAAGCACTACCTAATTATTGGGGGAGGGGGTAGGTCTCTCCACACCACCACCAGTGTGCAGCGTCAACTTGGATGATGCGACAGCCAATAATATCCAGCTGCAGGCCCGCAGAACCACACACGTTTCAGGCTCACACACAATCTAGCGCACACAATCTAGGCAAACCATTTATGGTTACGACGGATGTTAATGTTATTAACGTCTTCTCGGACATCGTCATCAATATATTTATATATATTGTTAATAAATATTGTACACAATAAACAATAGTGTTTACTGTTTCACAAATATTGTGATCGAGACGGGTGAATGGGGAGCATTGTTTCCGATCGCCATTCAATATAATAGACTGAACAGTTTTATATCAGTCGTCATGATCAGTCATTATTTATCTGACAGAGTCAATATAGCAGATACTCATTTGCTGGCCTTGCTGAACGATCTAAATTGGACATGTTTAATTTATATAATGGATTCATTTTTAATGAAGGAGATAATAGCAAGTTAATATGTATAGGCAATAATTCATCCTTATATGTTAAAATAAATCTTTTTACATGTAATAAATGTATATATATATATATATGTGTGTGTGTGTGTGTGTGTGTGTGTGTGTGTGTGTGTGTGTGTGCGTGTGTGTGTGTGTGTGTGTGTTTGTGCATGTGTGCGTGTGTGTGTATTACTAACAGTTGCTACAGTTTAGTAAAAGATAGTAGTTTAAATCAGTACTCAGTTTATAACTATATTAAATTAACTATTTAATTCATTTTAATGTGACACATTTTAACCAAGTACGACAATATCAAGATCCTGAATTAATTTATACTTAATCCTACAATTAGACAGTCTGTTATGTTTTCTTTGTGTATGTGAATACGTGAATAAAGTCAGCATGGGCCATATTTGTGAAATACAGTAGGTGGCGATAATGCTCCTAAGGAGTTAGTTAGTTACCATATATGGTTTGCCTAGATTGTGTGCGCTAGATTGTGTGTGTGCCTGAAACGTGTGTGGTTCTGCGGCCCTGCAGCTAGATATATCTCGCGACAGCAGCCACAGGACAATGACGCCATTGCGCTCACCACACATCAGCTATAGGGGTAGTGAAGAGACAGTGATAGAGTCAATTTAGTGGATGGGAATGATTGGGAGGCCATGATCGGTAAGGGCCTATTAAGGGAATTTGGCCAGGACACCGGGGTTACACCCCTATGCTTTACAAGAAGTGGTATGGGATTTTTAATGTTTGATAGAAGACGATAGACATTAAACAGAGATGCAGTCAGTCCAACGATCTGGATGTTGAAATGTATGTACAGATTTGTTATAAATATACAGGTTATAAGGTGCTGTGTGCAAAAGCGTACGTATTGCATTGTATGTTGTTATAAGGTGCTGTGTACAGATGCGTAAGAAGTATTGCATTATATATTGTTATAAGGTGCTGTGTACGAATGCGTAAGGAGAAGTATTGCATAGTATATTGTTATAAGGTGCTGTGTACAAGTGCGTGTGAGAAAGTATTGCACATTTATTGCACAATAGGAGAAATATTAACTGTTCATGAGGTAGATGGCCTGAGGAAAGAAACTTTTCCTGTGTCTGGCAGTTTTTGTGCTCGGTGCTCTGTAGCTCCGGCCAGACGGTAACAGTTCAAACAGGAAGTGTGCTGGGTGCGAGGTGTCCAGGGTGATTTTGCGAGCCCTTTTACTCACTGTGGAAGAGTACAGTTCTTGAAGTGTAGGAAGGGTAGTGCCAGTTATTCGTTCAGCAGTCTGGACTATTCGCTGTAGTCTACAGAGGTCAGATTTGGCTGCTAAGAAACTGGTCTTGGGTTGTAGGATGATATGGCTGTGGCGATAGTTGAACTGATGCCAGATTCAGAGTTTTAATCAACAACTCAATAAATTGCATTTCATGGGCTGAAGCATTTTAAGCATTAATATTAAATAATCTAAATAAAAATAAATAACAGATTAAAAAATATGTTGCTAATCCACCGCAAAATTTGTTGCATCTTCACTGTCTGATAAGATGCAAAATAAGTTTAAGAAATCAAAAGTTTTAGCTATATGCAAATGTAAAATGTCAAACTGACTTAATATACTGACTGATCTTGCCTTCAGAGGCACACAGATCTGAAAACTATGATTTTTCACCCATTCCAGTCTTTATAAATCAAACAATTCATTCTCTGTGAGGCAATACTAGAGGGCACAGGTCCATTAGAACTCCTAAGAGATCAAGAATCTCTACAAAACATTACTATGGCAATATTTACGTTGGCATCAATATATATTAAAGGGCCATGAAACTACCCTGTCTCAGCGGGGTGTTTTCACACCTCTAGTTTGAAAAAGCTCAGGAAAGTGGGTGTGTCCAGCTCTGTTTAGGTGGGAGTGTCAGGGGAGGGAAAGGGGGAAAGTTTTGCTTAAAAATGGGAGTTTCCATTTGTGCAGTGCATGCGCTGATTTTCACAGAGGCACAACAAACACACAGATGCAGGGGAGAAAGACAGTGACTGTTTACATGGACATCAGTAATCGAATTATTTGCTAAATTATTAATTTGTTGACTTTAACGGCAGTTTGGCACATTTCCTGCATGTCCCTCGTGACAAACGAGATGTGAGAAACAACTAAGAGTGCATTTTTAATGGAGTGTCTGAGACAGTGCGGCGTATGAGAGAAATAAAAAACTCTCTGCATTTATCGGTAACTTAGATGCGTTCGTATGTAGCGTCAGAAAGCTGCGTGTGTATACACTATCCTGTCACAAAATACGGCGGTGTTTATTTGTTCACACTCGGAGAGCAGCATTTACAGCGGATCTTTCAGTCTATAATATTGTAGTGATATTAACATACTGTAAACACAGTAACAGTTCAAATCATTTTGACTAAGGTCTGTCTTTAAACACTGAAACAGTACTGCTGACGATACAAACTAACTTTCCCATCTGAATAAACAAAGATCACAAATCGCGTACTTACCAAAGACAGGACAATCAACATGAACTGGAGCTGTGCATTTTTTAAAAGGAGACGAGCGGCAAATCCAGATTTCACCATTTCCAGATGTGAAAAGCTCTCGGGTGAAAAAAAAAGTTCCTTACAAACGTATTTCTGCTGCATGTCGTGGGAGTTCAGCTGCGTTCTCATAGCGGGAAATGAAAACAAAACCTTCGTTGCAGCACATAAACACAACACTGGCGACCTGTGTCTCCAAACAATTCTTGTTCCTGCACTTGTTTTGGCAACACAGAGTGTCGTCTCTCTGCCGTCTGAACACTGCAACAGGTACAGACAATCTTCAAAGCTATCATGCATATTAATGAAGTTGCACCGCATACACAATAGAGCGTGCTGATTGGTTTGAACCAAGTCTATCTCATGGATTAAAGCTGCACACTCAGAGACGTCACGATGCACTCGTTGGTACAGACTTCCACTCTCCACACTGGAATACACGCATGGATCTCACAGCTTCAAAAAATTCGTTTCAAACTGGAAGAACGAATTTGCTCGAAATAACGCAAAAACAACCAATTTTCATTCTTTAGCGAAATATATGTGTCCTAATAGTGTTTATAGCAGCACGGAACACATATATGACTGTCAACAGCTCAAAAAATGTGTTTTGGTGTTTCGTGACCCTTTAAAGGTGCAGTAGGTGATCTGCCCAAATGCTAATGTAACCAGGACTCAAATTAAAATTAGTAGTATAAAGAAAAAAAAATTAAGTTTATTAAATGTCTATGCTATATATTTCACACTTGAAATATAAAAAAGAGACAGACACTGAAAATGAGAGAGATATGCCTTTAAGTCCTTTAAGCATGTGAGTAATATGCAATTTACTGCAGCAAAATTTAGCCAATCGATGGAAGAATCCGCACTGCAGGTAAAAATTGCCCAATGGGTAGAGTTTTCATAACGATGCTGGCTCCGCCCACCAGAGTTGCAGGAGAGACAGAAAGGAGAGAGAAAAGTGAACACAGCCGAGTGTGAAAAGCTAAGAGATTTAGAGGAAAAGATTTGTTATTTTTCAAAAGAAAAAGTAACTACACATACAGATGATATAATAGTTATTCACAGCAAAAACGCTAGTCAAAAGTTGAGCTAAGAGGTTAAACTTACCTGCTAAGAGACCTAGATGATCCGACGTTTCGAGTGGGACTTCATAGTATGTTAACCTAATAATAACTCAGAGGAATTGGACAGATTTGTTGCATTCATTTAAAATTGGATTTTCTGCTGAATATTTCGGATGTCGAGTCACGCTGACAGAAGAGGATGATGGCGAGCCACCCAGAGACTTTGAACCTTCAACCTTTTTGTTTTTTCTGGATTTTCATCTTCGTTTTGGATGATGGTGATTACTTTCGTTTGAGACTCTGAGGAATTGAGGTATTTTTCTGAACTCAAAAAATTCAGGACTGAGGTCAATTCACACAAAAGTTGCAGTGTGAATTTCAGCTGTCTTTTGTGTTTCATTTCCAAAAAAGTGTTATTTGGGTTGCATAATGATTGTGTATGACTGTGAATGATTATGTTGTTTTCATATACAACTCAGTGAAGTTAAACTAGAGTTTGAATTCCTAAGAGACTAAGAAAAAAAAGACGTTCATCTGATTCATTTGTATTCATCTGATTTTTGCTAAGAGAGTGTTTTTTAGTAATTGGATTTTTATTTATTATTTCCTTGTACAAATTGTATTTTATTTTAACAGTTTTCTCTTACTCTAAGAAGTCAAGCCCGACTCCTGCGCAGCCATCACCAGACCTATTTATGCAGCCCGGAGGACATGGCCATCCCGAGAGACGCTTGCAAATACCCCTACTGGGACACGAGGCCCGATGGCCACTCAAAACAGGTGCAGACCTGGACAGTGTCGTCCAGACCGGCACCTGCTTGTGCTGCCACGGGGATGATTTGTCCCGATAGGCTGTTCTCCAGGGCTGAACCTGGACAGGCGCGTCCCACAAGCCACTTTGAACACAGCGAG
>CAIGQQ010028570.1:6983-21196 GCA_903798035.1 Danio albolineatus | reverse complement strand
GCTTCGCCCGAGACGTGCCACCCTTTCTGGGCAAGGGGTAGCAGGGACTCGGCCCTCTGTTTCATGGTGCAAAGACCCGAGCCCGATTGACCAAACCAGCTTCGCCCGAGACGTGCCACCCTTTCTGGGCAAGGGGTAGCAGGGAATCGGCCCTCTGTTTCATGGTGCAAAGACCCGAGCCCGATTGACCAAACCAGCTTCGCCCGAGACGTGCCACCCTTTCTGGGCAAGGGGTAGCAGTGATCGCCCCTGGTTAAGGAAGACACAGGCCCACACCGGCAACCACCAGGCTTTGCCCTTAATTAAGAGACTCTTTCTCGGCTGCTCTGCATCACTAAGAGTCCCTGGATGTGTCCCGGTTGAAAAGCGCCAAAACCTAAGTCCACGATTTGACGCGTTTCTCAAAACCCTGGTGGCAGGTCAGCGATAAAGCGGGTGTCGCAGGCGCGGGACGTCCCGACGCCAAACCGGGAGCAGAGGGTGCCTGGCGGGAACGGCCAGGCTCACTAGGCTCTGGATGAACCACCGAAGCGTGTATTTCAGAAATCGCCAATTGGACGTTGTGTGTACATGCGCTAATTAGGACTTAGCCGTTTTAGGGGAAGTGTGTAACAAGGGGTATTTTGGACTTAGCCGTTTTAGAGGCAGTGTCTAACAAGGGGTATTTTGGAATAGGTTCATCTCAATAAGTGATCCTAATTTAGAATCACAGAAATCCTTGATAGTTGAGTTCAACTCTGAACAAGCAATGCAAACCCTTCAAACAGTGCTTCCATACGTCCAGCAAGCGAAGGATAATCCTGATGTTTCTTTCCATGTGACAGCCCTATCTAATGTTTATGTTGACAAGCTTGGGAGAGATACAACTCAGACTTATCTGCATGAACTCAAAGAATTGGCAAGTCGCAGTGGTGAAAGTTTTGAGGATGTTTTGAAGGGGATGTTAGCTCATATGCATGAAATGGTTGTCCCACAGCCATGTCCTTCACCTGTTCTTGCCAAAGATAATGACACTTCATCTGTGCAGTCTGCAAATCCATCCTTGACTGATTTTACATCCAAGCAGTCTCCAGTAATGACAGAATCTGCTCATAACAATGTCCCACTTGCCTCAGCAGCCACAGGACCACAATCTCCATCACTCACTGCTAGTGATTTTAATCCACCTGGAGTGCAGAAAGTTGTAGTGGAACATCTTGTGCGTAGCACTGAATTAACTGTTCATGGGAACTCACCACTACGACTCCAAGTGTTTTCCGGACGTGTCCCTCATCCACCCAACGAAGCTGACTATGAGACTTGGCGCATTAGTGATGAGTTATTGTTGCAAGACCCAACAGTCTCTGATTTTCACCGAGTGTGTAGGATCTGTGAGAGTTTGCTTTCTCCAGCAGCCGACATCATCAAATCTGTAGGCTTAACAGCATCTCCTTCCACTGACCTCCAACTACTTGATTCTGATTTTGCCACCACTGAGGATGGTGATCCAGGAGAGAAACCATCTGCTTACTTGCAACGTCTCCATGTTACATTGCAGTCCGCCATGAGGCAAGGAGGAGTTCTTGATTCTGATGTGGACAAGCACCTGCTAAAACAATTCTGCAGAGGATGTTGGGAAAGTTCTTTGATCACAGAGCTACAGCTAGAGCGAAAGAAACAGTTCCCCCCGACTTTTGCAGAGTTAATGATTTTACTGAGCACAGAGGAAAGTAAACATGTTTCCAAAAATGCCCGCATGAAACAACATCTGGGAAGTGTTAAGCAGCGTGCAGTTGTAAAGTCCCAATCTGCTACTGGGAATGATGTCTCTGTACATAGTCCCATTACTGCACATTTGGCAAGTCAGGTTGCAGACCTTCGGAACCAGCTGGCGTTATTAACTTCTAAGCAGCCCAAAGATAAAACAAACCCCACATCAACCATTCTTAAATCCTCAAGAAAAAAAGGTACTGTTAGTTCCAAAGGAAAGCCCAGAGTAACAGACAAATCTCACTTTAATAGGCCAAGGCCAGGCTATTGCTTTAGGTGTGGGGAGGATGGGCACATTGCCAGCTCTTGTTCAAATGACGCAAATCCTGCCTTGGTGTCAGAAAAAAGAGATGAGCTTGCAAAAAGACAGAGTGAATGGGACTTAAAGATTGATGGTTCTAATGCGCAGTTAAACTGACTGCAGTTCATGTTGTGGGACAAATGGGAATTGTTAAATCAGAGAGTCCCAAAACCTTTAGAGTGCTGACAGCTCAAGCACAATTAAAGTCACAAAGATCAGTTTTACCTAAGGGGTTAGTTGGAGCTAAATGTACTGCGAAAGTAGATGTTGCAGCGGTACTTTGTGACTGCTTGCTTGACACTGGCTCGCAGGTCACTACCATCACCCAGTCTTTTTACAACGATAACCTGTATGATTAGGAAATTCATTCTTTAGAAAACCTCTTAGAGGTTGAGGGAGCGAATGGCCAAATCGTTCCTTATCTTGGTTACGTTGAATTAACCATGACTTTCCCCAAAGACTTTGTGGGAGTTGACACAGAGGTACTTACTCTGGCTCTGATTGTTCCAGATCTTCCATCTACTTCTCAGCCTTCAGGTCTGATTGGCACCAATACTTTGGACAACCTGTACAAAGACTTCTCACAACAAGGAACCCAGTATTTTCCCCCTTCATATGGGTATAAGCAAGTTCTTAAAACCCTGGAATTCTGACAGAAGCAAAATGTTGAAGGGAATATAGGGTTAGTTTGACTACCTGCAGGTCATTCCCAGGTGATTCCAGCTGGCCACAGTGCAGTTCTTTGCGGGAGAGCCACTGTTGTTTAATCCCATTTAGATAAGTGGGTTGTTGTTGAACATCCAGCTTTTTCTCCTTTGCCTTGTGGTCTACTCATAAAAACATGCATGGCCACTCTAGGGCATAAAAGACATTGTAACTTACCTGTTGTGGTTCAAAATCCAACTGCAAATGATGTTACAATCCCCTCAAGATGTGTTGTAGCTGAATTGAAAGCAGTCCAGTCTGTTTATTCAAAGGAGCTTTCTGAACATTGGAATGGAGCAGAAATCCCTTCGAAGTCCACTTTAGAGTTTAATTTTGGGCACTCTCCTATTCTACCCGAATGGAAAAGTCGACTTACTAAGCGGCTTCAAGACATGTCAGAAGTTTTTTCCTTACATTCTCTGGACTTTGGAAGTACCAATAAGATCATGCATCAAATTCATCTTGTGAATGAAATACCTTTCAAACATCGGGCAAGACTGATACACCTAGAGTATCTGGAAGCTGTAAAACGTCATCTTCAGGAATTACTCGATGCAGGAGTCATACGTGAGTCTCAATGTCCTTATTCTTCACCGATTGTGGTTGTTAAGAAGAAAAGTGGTGACATCCGACTATGCATTGACTATCGGAAATTAAATCAGAAGACCATAAAGGACATGTATGCACTCTCTAAACTTGAAGATACTTTTTTATATACTTTTATCATTTTCTCCAAGGATTTGGAGCAGCATGAGGAAAGACTAGTTCTGGTGCTAAACAGGCATAAAGAATACGGTCTTAAACTTTCCCCCGAGAAATGCATTTTTGCTCAAACGTCTGTTAAGTATCTTGGCCACATAGTGTCAGACAAAGGAGTGCAGACAGATCCTGAAAAGGTGGCCATTGTCAAGACCTATCCGGTTCCTAAAAACCTAAAGGAACTTTGTTCCTTTCTTGGGTTCATCGGATATTATCGATGTTTTATCAAAGATTTCTCAAAGAAGGTAAAGCCCCAAAACGAGTTGACTGCAAGGGTACCTCCCTACTCGTCGGAACTTTACGTCAAAGAATAATGCTCATTACAGAAACCCCAAAGACCTATTTAATGGCAGGTGGACAACAGCTTGTCAAGATGCTTTTGACCTTGTCAATAACGAGCTTACATCTGCACCAGTATTGCTTTTGCCAACCCCAGGTTGCCATACATTCTGCACACTGATGCAAGCACATCAGGGTTGGGTGCTGCTCTGTATCAGGAGCAGGATGGACAGGTCAGAATCGTTGCCTATGCTAGCAGGGGTCTTTCAAGTAGCGAGTCCAAGTACCCTGCTCATAAATTGGAATTTTTGGCTCTAAAATGGGCAGTGGTTGAGAAATTTAATGATTTTCTATATGTAGCCACGTTTACTGTAGTAACAGACAGCAATCCACTGACCTATGTGTTGTCTACCGCCAAACTCGATGCAACTGGGTATAGGTGGTTGGCTGCACTCTCGACTTATAACTTCAAACTTCAGTACAGGTCAGGGAAACAAAATAATGATGCGGATGGGTTGTCTCGTCGCCCACATGAAAGGCTTCCACCTGATGACATCTCTCTTAAGGAACAAGACCGCATTCTTGATTTCACCAAACATTGACTATGAATTGATTTGACTATGAATTTTGGTGAACATGAAATTAATGACGATGCAGTGAGAGCTATCTGTGACAGTCGCCTCATCCAGTACTCTGAGTGTCCATAGGATTCATGTGCTGCTTTTGTCTCTTCTCTGGCAGTGCAGGAAACTGCTATACCTGACTCTTACGCATCCGAGGATCAGTGTGGGGGATTACTGTCTTTTCCTCATCTTTCCCTTTCTGAAATTCAAAGAGCCCAGTTAGCCGATCCTTGTATTCGAGAGGTCATTGCTCAACTTCAGACTGGAGAACCAATTTCAAGTTCTGTAAAGAATGCACTTCCAAGATTGCCTTACCTGCTTAGGGAGAGAGAATGCCTGGAGTTTTGCAATAATGTCCTGTACAGAAGACGGAGCGTTGCTGGAAAAACTACCTACCAACTTGTTTTACCTGAAAAGTTCCATCCAGATGTTCTTAAGTCATTACCTGATGACTTTGGGCATATGGGTGTTGACCGTACTCTGTATTTAGTTCGAAACAGGTTCTATTGGCCTAAGATGGCATCAGATATTGAACAAAAGATTAGAGCTTGTGGTCGGTGCATCCTAAGGAAGGTCCTACCTGAAAGAGCTGCACCTCTTGTCAATGTCTTGACCACTCGCGCTTTGCAGTTTGCAGCTTGTATGCATGCAGCTTGTATGCATGAAGTCTAGAACCTGATCAAAGCAACACGAAGCATGTGTTGGTAATTACTGACCATTTTACTAAGTATGCCCTTGCCATCCCAACTTCCAACCAGAAAGCCAAGACTGTCACAAAATGTCTTTGGGAACAGCTTATTTGCCATTATGGTTACCCTGTGCGCCTTCACAGTGATCAAGGCCCTGATTTTGAATCGCATTTAATCAGAGAGTTGTGTGAAGTCACTGGAGTGCGGAAGGTCAGGACAACCCCCTACCATCCGAGGGGAAATCCCGTTGAAAGATTTAACAGAACATTGTTAAGCATGCTTGGAACTCTAGAGAACAAAAAGAAAAACTGTTGGAAAGAGTATGTAAAACCCCTCGTACATGCTTACAATTGTACCCGCAATGAGACCACAGGGTTCAGTCCGTATGAGCTCATGTTCGGACGACAGCCAAAGCTTCCTGTAGATCTGGCTTTTGGGTTACCTTTGAAAGAGGAGAGCGAGGTAACACATTCCCAGTATGTAAAAAATCTCAAGTCACATCTTGAGGAAAGTTTCCGAATAGCAAGGGAAAATTCGGAAAAAATGGCACAAAGAAATAAAGTGCGGTATGACAGGAATGTGACTGCATCTGTGTTGCATAAGGGAGATAGAGTCTTAGTCAGGAGTGTTCGGCTCAGGGGAAAGAATAAACTTGCTGACAAATGGGAAGGAGCGGTCTATGTAGTTTTGGACCAACGTGGTGATTTACCAGTGTATAAAATGTGCCCAGAAGGTCAGTCAGAACCCATCCGAACATTACATCGTGATCTATTACTTCCATGTGGAACTCTTCCATCTGAGTCAATGGAATGTGAAACTCAGAGTCCAGTTCCAAAGCGAAAAACTCGCAGTGAGACAGTTTGCAGAAGTTCTGAGGGAACAGGTGAATTCTCTTGTTCAGAAGAGGAGGAGGAGTATTGTTCAGTTCCTCAACTCGATGTTGTGAATGAGCCTTTTGTTGTTCACACACCTAAAGTGACTCACACAAATAGGAAAGGAGCCATGGTTCCAATACCCAGTTTGGAGGTAAATCAAAAGGTTCAGTGTAACTTACCTTCAAATCCTCAGATTAATTTACCTGCCAATCCCGAAGTTGACTTACCTGAAAATCCCGAAGTTAATTTACCGGCAAATTCTGAAGTAAGCTCACCTGCGACACCTTGAGCTGACTTACCTGAGAATCTAATGACCCAACCTGAGAGCGAAATGAATGATTTGAGTAATTGTTCACCTACCTCTACCATACTGAATCCTGGTTACAATGAAGGATTCATGATACCTTCAAGGGTTAGTTCAGCTAGAAAAAGGGAAGAGGAAACCATGTATGAAGCAGACAAGGATGATTCTGAATTGAGAAGGTCTTCTCGCCACAGAGAGAAACCAAAAGTCCTAACCTATCCTGAACTGGGAAATCCTTTGGTGACCATTGTACAATCACTTCTTCAGGGACTGAATGTTGCTCTCTCAGATTCTCTGCAGGATTTCTCTCGAAAAGCACAGCCAACATTTCTGGATTACGCACCTGTTGGAGATATGCATAGAGACGTGCAAAATTCAAAGAGAGGAGGGTGTAACCAGGACTTAAATTAAAATTAGTAGTATAAAGAAAAAAAGTTTAAGTTTATTAAATGGCTATGCTATATATTTCACACTTGAAATATAAAAAAAAGACAGACACTGAAAATGAGAGAGATATGCCTTTAATTCCTTTAAGCATGTGAGTAATATGCAAATTACTGCAGCAAAATTTAGCCAATCGAAGGAAGAATCAGCACTGCAGGTAAAAATTGCCCAATGGGTAGAGTTTTCATACCGATGCTGGCTCCGCCCACCAGAGTTTCGGGAGAGACAGAAAGGAGAGAGAAAAGTGAACACAGCCGAGTGTGAAATGCTAAGAGATTTAGAGGAAAAGATTTGTTATTTTTCAAAAGAAAAAGTAACTACACATACACAGATGATATAATAGTTATTCACAGCAAAAACGCTAGACAAAAGTTGAGCTAAGAGGTTAAACTTACCTGCTAAGAGACCTAGATGATCATACATTTTGAGTGGGACTTCATGGTGTGTTAATAATAACGCAGAGGAATCGGCCAGATTTGCTGCGTTCATTTAAAATTGGATTTTCCGCTGAATATTTCGGATGTCGAGTCACGTTGACAGAAGAGGATGATGGCGAGCCACCCATAGACTTTGAACCTTCAACCTTTTAGTTTTTTCTGGATTCTCATCTTCGTTTTGGATGATGGTGATTACTTTCGTTTGAGACTCTGAGGAATTGAGGTATTTTTCTGAACTCAAAAAATTCAGGACTGAGGTCAATTCACACAAAAGTTGCAGTGTGAATTTCAGCTGTCTTTTGTGTTTCATTTCCAAAAAAGTGTTATTTGGGTTGCATAATGATTGTGTATGACTGTGAATGATTATGTTGTTTTCATATACAACATATACAAAATAAGAAAAATCTTATCCCAACTAAATCTAAACCTAACCTAAACTGAACTAAATAGGGATCTAATCTAAAATAATAAATAATTATCTAAGATAAATTAATCTAAAAATTGAGGTCAAAAGTTTGGAGATAAAAGAACCAATTGTTCATTTATTTTGAAATTGAAATTCATTTTGTTTTTCTTTCTGAGAGTAAGATACAGTTATCTGATTCATTTGTATTTTTTTGCTAAGAGAGTGTTTGTTAGTAATTGGATTTTTGTTTATTATTTCCTTGTACAAATTGTATTTTATTTTAACAGTTTTCTCTTACTCATCACAGTAAACAGAAAGTTATAACACATAAAGCTTTGCATTGAGTGTGTGTGTTTGTATACTTTGCCTCCGAACTTTGAGTTTTCTGATTTGGCCCGTTGACCTGACTGACCCATACCTGTCAACCCTCCCGTATTTCCCGGGATTATCCTGTATTTTACAGTTCTATCCCGCTATCATCCCGTAAAGGTATTTTCCCGTATTTCTCACGTATTTTCAGTCGTTCTCCGACGGGTGTCAATAAACATTTAAAGAGCTGATTCTCCCTATTCGCAACCCATACCGCAGAACCACCAGGGGCCGCCCTTGCTCTTAAGTCTGTTGGAATCTGTGCTTTTGTTTTATTTAGGCGTGAAACACTCTGAAATAAACATAAAAACGACGGGATTCCTTTTCCTTTTCGTTATAGGTGCCGCCGCTCCTCTTATGCGATCCTCAAAACAGCCATAATTGGTGCGTGACTTTCAGCTGACGCGTCCGTAATGATAAACAGACGCTGTTTCCCAAACGGATTCTGTAAACTCGATTAGAAGCGTAGCGAAAGTAGATACTGGGTTTTGTGTTTGTGTTTGAACAGACATATACACATAATTAATAATAATAACATCTAAAGATGTCGATCTTGATGGGTTTTTTTTTTCAAACACAACTAATTTTGTCCTAAATGAGCATACAATGTTAGGAAAGCAATTGAATGCAGTCATTATAACAATATATGTAAACTTCTGTTATTTATAACAGTGACACCTTTCTTATTTAATGTAGTCAAACAAAAAAGCATAATAAATGAGATTCATTCACTGCTCTTTATTCATAATGTGTAAGTTATACAGCGAGGAAAAGATGACTAAGATTTGATAACTTGATTTTATTTCTTTATAATAGCTAATTTTAATAAGTTAAACTGTTTGCAAACGTATACTATAAAATTTTCTTTTGTAGATAATAACATAAAAAATTGGGCGCCACGGTGGCGCGTGAGTAGCACGTTCGCCTCACAGCAAGAAGGTCGCTGGTTCGATCCCCGGTTGGGGCAGGTCCCGGTTGGGCCAGTTGGCATTTCTGTGTGGAGTTTGCATGTTCTCCCCGTGGTTGCGTGGGTTTCCTCCGGGTGCTCCGGTTTCCCCCACAGTCCAAAGACATGCGGTACAGGTGAATTGGGTGAGCTTAATTGTCCATAGTGTATGTGTGTGAATGAGAATGTATGAATGTGTTTCCCAGAGATGGGTTGCGGCTGGAAGGGCATCTGCTGCGTAAAACAAATGCCGGATAAGTTGGCGGTTCATTCCGCTGTGGCGACCCCGGATTAATAAAGGGACTAAGCCGAAAAGAAAATGAATGAATATAAAAAATTATTACTGACTGTTTATTTACTTTGAAACAGAAGGACATATTTGATATGGGGATTTTTTTTGGGAGGGGGGGGGGGGTAGAATCCCATTTTCACATCCCAATGTTGACAGGTATAGACTGACCACAAGATATTAATTGTGTAGCTTTTAGTTAGCAAATGCTAAAAGGAAAAAGAATACTCTTACAAGGGTTACACTAACGTCAACATAATTTTGAAAATTTACGTCCCTCCCCTGTCATCCTTAAGTCAGGAATGTGTGAACGTGCACCGAACAGATGACCATCTGATGATAATAAACAACGTTATATAACACTAGATCATGTCAATCACCAGTTAGAGAACTCTATGGAGACACATTTTGTCCAGCGTAGTTGTTGACAGGCCAGCGGCTGCAGGAATTATATTTCCCCAAAACTGGCATTGAGGTAAAGTTGGTTGTATATCGCATATTCTATAAATACAAATATAATTCCTGCACCCACTGGCCTGTCAACAACTACGCTGGACAAAGTGTGTGTCTCCATAGAGTTTTCTAACTGGTGAATTCGGAGTGCTTTGGACGGCAGGGGAGGGATGAAAATTTTAAGCTATTATGCTAATGCTAGCGTTTAGGCAGATCACCTACTGCACCTTTAAACTGCATAACGTCATTGCCCTCCAGTGTGCAAATGTAATTCTGATATTGACTCAGGATTTAGAAGTTCCGATTCTGCATTTTTGGCAGAATCCTTTTCATCAACCATCTTTAATTTCAAGGATAGAAGGCCACGTTGGTCTTTCAGAAAGAAATTCAGGTTGATGCTGATGTCACTCACTCTGTCAGCTGTAGATCCATGCTTCACGTGCATGTGCAAATGACAGATCTGTCTGCGTGACAGGCTGCGCAGAAATACAAATGTAAATTTGTTGACAGACAGTCCGAGTTACCTGTCATAATTGAGCCGAATCTGTTGGCCTGATGATTTTTAATTGGACCAACATTTTTTTAGTCTTATGCCATACCCAGAATATAAAAATAGATATTAATACATTAAGATCATTTACTTTAATCAGTACTATCAGCATGTGAAGAGACTTTCAACCAGCACAACAAAAAAGACAATGAAGACAATCACCTACTCTACCTTCAAGAGGTTAAAAACCGAGGCAAGATTTTGATGATTCCCATTTTTTTATTGGCTTGTTAAATTTATTTTGTTTATTTATCATTTGCTTATTACTTGTTATGTATTCGAACTACTAAATGTTAGTGAATTACGAGTTACTTTATAAATAATATCAAATGAAAAGCCTTATTGCTTGAATTTAGCATTCTGATTTGTTATTCCTTTGTTTTGTCGTTACTGATTTACTTTATTCATTTTCTTTTGGGCTTAGTCCCTTTATTAATTAGGGGTCGCCACAGCGGAATGATCTGCCAACTTATCCAGCATATGTTTTACACAGTGGATGCCCTTCCAGCTGCAACCCAGCACTGGGAAACACCTAAACACTCTTGCAATCACACACATACACTACAGCCAATTTAGCTTATTCAAATCACCTCTACCACATGTCTTTGGACTGTGGGGGAAACCGGAGCACCAACTCAGCCGAGGCTCGAATCATCGACCTTCTTGCTGTGAGGTGATCATGCTACCCACTGCGCCACCATGCTGCCGATTTACTTCAGATATATTTTATAATTTTTAAAAAGCTAGTTTCAAATAAACATTTAAATAAAATATAGTGGGAACAGGGGTGTGCTTAACATTTGGACTTGGAAAAGAAAGAAAAAAGTTATATTTATAAACATTATTCATTATTATTATCAATAATTAATTCATTAATTTTCTTTTCGACTTGTGGCGGAATGAACCAACAACTTATCCAGCATATGTTTACGCAGTGGATGCCCTTCCAGCTGCAACCCATCACTGGAAAACACCCATTCGCACACATACACTACGGACAGTTTAGCTTACCCAATTCACCTATAGTGCATGTATTTGGACTTGTGGGGGAAATCGGAGCACCCGGAGGAAACCCACGCGAACACAAGGAGAGCATGCAAACTCCTCACAGAAATGCCACCTGACCCAGCCGAGGGTTGGGTTTATAGTTTATTATTATACTTTTAATAATGAATATTCAATTAATTTAAAATAATTATCTAATTATTTTTTATTTTGAAAAAAAAAAAGCTGAATAAAATGATGATTTTTTTATATATCCTGTCAAATATAATTCTTTGTGTATGTGTATGAAATTATGTATGTGGTGTAACATGTTTAAGACATACAGTGCATGTGGAAAGTATTCATAGCACTTCAGTTTTTCCCACTTTTTTTGTTACAGCCTTATTCCAAATTGGATTACATTTGTTTAAATGTACAAATTTTTATGTAATCTTTTTTGTGTAAGAGATTAACGTTTTAAAGGAGACATGTTGGCTCAGTGATAGCACTTTTGCCTCACAGCAAGAAGGTCGCTGGGTCAGTTGGCGTTTCTGTGAAGAGCTTGTATGTTCTCCCCATGTTCCCCCACAGTCCAAAGACATGCGCAATAGGTGAACTGAATAAAATAAAATGGCTGTAGTGTATGTGTGAATGTGAGAGTGTATGGATGTTTCCCTATACTGGGTTGCAGCTAGAAAGGCAACCACTGTGTAAAACATATGCTGGATAAGTTGGTGGTTCATTCCGCTGTGGTGACCCCTGACGAATAAAAGGACTAAGCCGAAAGAAAAAGAATGTATGATTAATGTTTTTCCTTACCATTTTTTTCTTGGACTGAAACCAATACCTTGTCCACTAAAAATGTAGTTTGTATTGTACCCTAGTCAAATTTCATGGAATCTTATTCATAGCCAGTTTTCCAGTCTCTTAAATCAGCCTGAAGCTGAAAAACAGGAGAAGATGTTAGCTTTGACTCACTACAATATTCTTCTTGAGGGCAAAAGCCTTTACTTTACCTTCTTATGGGATTTTACCTTACCACGCCAACAGCAAGCAAGACACCTGCCAGCTCTGATCCAGAAAGAAAGCAAAAGACCAAAGCTCCACCCTCGGCTCAGGGAGAGAGTGTTTCAACTGTATCACTCTGTGTATAGTTCTCCTCCTCATCTGCCCTTTAGATTTATGAACTGCAAGGGCTGTGCCGTTTTCTCTCGGCAGACTCCCCGGCGTGTGTTTAAACTAGATCATACCGGAGAAGACACCACTAGAATACCAATGCAAAAACAAAGACAAGGCGTCAAAGGCTCGCTTATTCAAATGTGGGCATAGATATTGGTGCATGTGTAATAAAAAATTTAGAAATCTAAGCCTTAATGTACTATAAAAAGTGCTTAAATATGGACTAATCACTTGATAAAATATAATAATAGAATAATACAAAGTGATACTCTTTGATGTCTATAAAATAGGAGTGGGTATTAAAGTCCACGTGAAGCGGAAGTGGCTAAGACTTTTATTTCAGTATGTTGATGCAGGGTTCCCGCGGGTCCTTAAAAAGTCTTAAAAAGTCTTAAATTAAAATTCGGGAAATTAAGGTCTTAAATTGTCTTAAATTTACCGTAAAGTTGCTGTAGGTATTAAATTTTTAGCCGGTGTGTTTAATGACGATAGGAAAGCACAGTGGTCCACCGTAAAACATCTAATTTAGTATGTGTGAAACAGGAGTGAAATGACAGTGTCCGTGATTTATTAGCTTATTACGGTAGGTCGGCTACAGATGCTGACGTCGGTCTGCACATGCGTGGTGCCATTACAAGCGCGGTTGTGGTGAGGTGACAATGGGGCTCAAAGCCGTCGAGTCGCACATGAAAGGAGAAAAGCACCAGTGGTACGTCCCAGCAGCTAGTTATAGCAGGTCCAGGTTAATCCTTGCATTGTTTGCAGCTCGATTGTTTAGTTACAACCCCCCCAGTTTGGCCAATTTCACTCGCGCCCCCCTCTCCTCAGAGCCAGAATTATTATCCATGTGTAAACATACACAGGGTTCGATAATAAGGACTGCCCGATGGCCCGGGGCCAGCGTGCGACACGCTCGGACCAGTATACAGATTTGTCATTGGCCCGTTCGGGCCAGTGCTGCCTTTTCACAAACGTTTGGCTGCGACTGTCTGTCAATTGCGTGCAAATACAATCTTAGGTTGCTTTCATACATAGACGTTTGTTTCTAAATATGTCTCGTTTCCCCTGTTAGCGGGGTTTGATTGGCGTATGTGAATCCAGCAATCACGCTCGGATCCGCGCCAAATCAATCAGTCCGAGATCGCCTGAATGAGGTGGTGTCTGCTCGATTGAGCGGATCGATTGTAGTGAGAAAACAAAACTATCCAGCGAACTAACGACTCGGGCTATATCACAGTGTATTAAGATTGTGTAATAGCCATGTATACGGCTATATGAATAGAGAATTAAACGAAAGTGAAAGCATACTGAAATATTACAAAGTGCTGTTTATCCATTAGGAAAAATGACCGAAGTTACCATCTGATCATTTTCCCACATTTTAATCTTATAATATGTTGTTTTGGGCCAATTGTTTTGTTCATTTCTGCATTGACAGCTGGAAAGAAAGATCAGCATTGAACGGCTTCATGATCTGATGCAGTCACGTTTCATCTGTTATTTCTCTCATTAATTTAAGCCTATAATGCAGAATTCTAGCCGACGTTTCTTTAATAGATTTATTAATTCAATAGATTTTTACAAAACGTGACAACCGAAATGCTCTGTATGAGAAAGTCTGACCTCTCTGATTTATATTTGGTGAAGGTGTCTGTGGGTGTCAAAATTAAAGTGCACATTTTCGCTTATAAAATATTATATACACAACTGGTCAAAGGTTTGGGGTCAGTATGATTGTTAAATATTTTAAAATAAGCTTCTCCTGCTCACCAAGGCTGCATTTATTTCATCATAAATACAGCACACACTGTAAAATGTTATTGCACTATAAGATAACTGTGTAAATGTAGTTCATCATTTAACTGAATAATT